>OX388171.1:1069050-1245341 GCA_947579745.1 Apocheima hispidaria
GATAATCTCGAGCGCACAGGAATAGGGTCCCAGGTCGGTGATACGATTAATTAATTTTGAATAATGACTAGAAAATATTATGGTAATATGTACATATATTACAAATATTAGATGACGTTCAGATGCGAATGTTATATATTTTTTTATGTTACTCGGTGACGAGACGAGCAAGTCGCTCACCTGATGTTAAGCGTCACGCTTGCCCATAACAGTTCAGTGCCACCCAGAATTTTGAACTTTAAGAGTTCAAAACTATGCGCGGCAATGCACTGCGCTCGTCACCCTGAGATGTTAAATCTCTGTATGCCCAGTAATTACACTGGAAACATTTCCCTTCAATCCGGACCACAGTAATGCTTGCACACTACTGCTTGGTGGTTTGAGGTTTTCAGCTTTAGTGTATTTCGTTCAATTATTTCAAGAAGTTAGGACGGCGGAAGAAGGTTCGCTTGGAGATTTTCGAGGTTTCTACATCTTGATCTTTCTTCATTCAATTATTTTTATGTAGTAGGTTAAGTAGTAACAACTACCTAATAGTTGTAGTTTGTATGTATTTTGCTTAATAGTTAAAGGCCGTCGTAGATTACATAGATTACATCATATATTTTACTACCGTATACCTAGGATAGTAGGTACTAAGGTTTGCTAGGGCTTCCTTGGAGATTCCGGAGCCCTCTGTCGAATACCAAGGCAAGCCACCTGGGAGATTTTAGTGTGTATAATCCCACATAGCTCTGCTGCACCCCAACAGCCGGGTATCTCGGGAAGAGATGAGCATTGTCAGAAAAAAAGTCTGCCTATACCTACAATCAGGAAAATAAAACAACCGTTTTATTTTGTAAGCCGCCCGCACGCACGCACAGCTCTGGCACTTGGTCGGAACTGAGGTTCAATGTTTGGGGCGGCGTCTTATATAAGTCTTATAAAACTTATGTGTTGCGCGCTAGGCTCGTCCTAGACTAGGTATCTAGTTCTATTCATCTGTGACCCGGACGTAATTCACAACATGAAAATTAAATTGTATTTGGTATAACTTGCTGTCGTAGAATCAATATTAAATTAAATTAAACAGTCTGGAGGTACGAACGAGGTATTGAAACGCGTGTAAACTGGAAAAGGCACATTAAAAAAATAAAGCCAAATTGTCAAGTTTCACATACGCACTTAGGGAACTTAGATAAGCAACAGACCTATATACAGCTTTAACAGCCTATTGCGCATATGCAAATATTAAAATATGGTAATTAAGATCTGCATGTAATTTACATAATGTTTGCAATATATGTATTGAGTATTGAACATAGAAACATTATCGTCGCCGACGACTCACTGCCGTACGGTCGTCATCTGAAATAGACTCTAACATAGCGCAGATAGAGACTCTATTACGAAATGTAAAATTTGAGTCTATTCCGAATAGGCATTGTGTTTAATTTATTTATTTATTTAAGTATACATTGCCACATAATGCGTAATTGTAACATTTTTCAGAATGTACTAAATTACACATTATACCATGTTATAGGGTGTTGCAAACAGTATTGTTGCCTACATACTAAAAAAGTAAAACTACCTATTAATAAATATAGAAATACAGAAAACTTATACGACTTATAACTAAAATTTATAAATAGCATTTTTTTAATAAGAAATGTTATAGTTTCTTTAGGAGTTTTCTAATTATGGTATACTAGCTGATGCCCGCGAAGCTCTCCCTTCGGCCTCGCTAAACTCTTCATACAAACCATGTCCTCACAATTACGAACACAACAAAAAAGAAATCATCGAAATCGGTCCAGCCTTTCTCAAGTTGTAGCGTGACCAGGAGATTTAGTGGTTCATTTTTATATAAATATAATACTAGCTGCGCCCTGCGGTTTCACCCGCTATTCTACAGAAACGGTTAATTTTTTCAAGATAAGCTACCGCGCCATACCAAATTTCATCCAAATCCTTTCAAACGTTACAGAGTTGAAAGGGAACAAACACAATTACGTACTTACCTAATTACACACTTACACACAAACTTTCGCATTTAATTTAATATTAGTCTGATTAGGAGGGTTGGTTCTACAATTACGTACCAAAAAAAAACTTGTCATTCATTACTTCCGTGTTAAGCGCTAAATTGACTGGGCTAGTGGTCTCTTTCGCACCTAATCTATCTTTTTCTAATAATAATTTTTATTTTCAGACAACAAAGATCCATAGTCATGTTCTTCTGTACATTTCGATGAAATTAAAATTAATTAGCATATAGTATTAATATATAATTATTTAGTATATATTATTATTATACGTATTTATTTTCTTTCTTAGATTTATGTTTTTTACAATGCTAATATAAAAACATAAGTATTATGAAAAACCTAAGCCTAGAGTCCCGCTGGCGCTGAGGCAAGGCCCAAGCTAGAGATAAAGACCAAGCTAAAGATTCGCGGGCTTTTGGCCAAACGAAAAATAGTTAATCAAAAGTTCGTTAATCATCTAATGTCACGAATTTTCGTACTATTCTGCAGGTGTTTAAAATGACGGCTTTCTGAAGCAAAAAGGTGGTGAGTGGATGTATGTCGAGACTTTGTAGACTAGTGTTGAGTGTGTGTGGGATTACACCGGTGTAAGAAACGATGTTAACTTTGAAAACAGATTAATTCTAATGCTGCCTTGTCTGGCACTAAGCAAATGATAAGGACAGCAATAGACTTAATCTGTTGTCAAAGTTAACAGACGTTTCAGAATCCCGAGGTAGACTGAAATGTAGCCTCACACGATCAAAAACTGTCAAGTCGTTGAGATAATTATAATGAGATAATAAAAGGAACACACAAAAATACATATTTACATACACCACAAAAACATTAATCACTTTCTTGGGCAGTCGGGTAAAATCAATTTAGTTGTTGATTTTTCCTTATTATCTGTCTTTTTAATGTCATGTATAATTATAATTTCCTGTTATGAAAGTTAGCGCATTTGAATACCTATTTACCTTGTTTCATTTTAAGTTGACTTATTTTTAAGAATAGCGGCACCCCGCGGTTTCACCCGCTATTCATACCTGGTTTCGCTATTTTACAGAAACTGTCAATAAAAAGTAGCCTATGTCCTATTCCTACCTATATCCCGGGAATAGCCTACCTCCATACCAAATTTCATCTAAATCCGTTCAGCCTTTACAGAGTTGAACGGGACCAAACACACTTACAGACTTACAGACCTGAGATTTCGTTCCGGGCACATCCCATGCAACAAATATTCATATTTAATAGGAAAAACATCCAATCCAAACTGTTCGGTCTGTAATGTGGTTGATGACATATATCACATTATTATGGAATGTGCACGGAACGAACATATCAGAAGAAATGTCTTCGGTAGTAGACTTTTGGACCACCGATTGGGACACTGTAACAGTATTCTGGCCGAGCCTCTTTCAGACTCGGCCAGAATGCTATACAGACTAGCTCATAGAGTTTAACTTAATTACTTATTAATTTAAATCAGAGTGTCATATTCGCTCCGCGAAAAAGCTCTTTAAATGAGAATAAAAAAAAAAAGAAAAAAAGACTTACAGACTTACTTAATAACAGAATACCAGCGCTGGTTGCTTACAGCCAGCTTATGCTGAGTTGGGGCCGGTTTCGTGACAAATATATAGGTACACTTCCTGTCTTTTATGTGTATATTTATTATTATGTTTCTTTTGTGTGTCTGTATTTTTTGTTACGAATTTTTTTGTTAGTAAGTATTTTAGAACTTTTTTTTTTTGAAAACGCCTCATTTCATTAACTTTTTCGACCTAAAAATTAATGTAATGTATAAATTTGGCAAACTTAATTATCTTACAATTTATTGTTTATTTATGTACGAGTCCCGTCTCATCAATGTTTTCTATTATTCTTATTATCTGTGAAAAGTTTTAATTGGCCTTCTATCCTTAAATAACTTAACTAATGATGTTAGGTACACTGTAAGTTTTACTAAGAAAAAAAAAAATAAAAAAAAAATGCGATGTAAGTGTGTTTGTTCTCGTTAGACTCTGTAACGGATTTGAATGAAATTTAGTATGGAGGAAGCTTATACCCTGGATTAGCACATATACTACTTTTTATCCCGAAAAATTAAACCATTTCTATAGAATAGCAGGTGAAACAGCGGGGCGCAGATAGTCTGTCATAAATAAAGCATCCCGAAACAAGTGGAAATCCCTAGAGAAGACCACCAGGGGTACTCATCAAATAACTGACAAGGCCATTATCAAGCCGCTATAATGTATCTAATGTAATGTAATAATCTAATGTATCTGTATTTAATTAATTTCATATGAAAACTGTGTATTTGACGTTACCAAGTGTTATGCTAACCCAGGGTCCGAATAGATGAATTGAATAAATAATAATAATATTAGATTTTAAGTAGTAATAATCTTTCTATCAGCTTATAGATGTCTGCTGGACGAAGCCTCCACCATAAATTGGTTGCAAAATCCCCACGCTTAGCAGGCGGCTCGGAGATCGCAGAGTATACAAAATAAAACGTATCCGGATCAGACTCAAATTTTACATTTAGCAATATCGTCTCTATTTGCGCTATGTTAGAGTCTATTTCAGATGACGATCGTAAGCACGGCAGTGAGTCGTCGGCGACGATAATGTATTATGGCTCAAGTATAAATGCTTTTTCTATGTTCCGTACCTCCGGACTGTTTAATTTAATTTAATATTGATTCTACGTCAGCAAATTCTACCAAACACAGTTTAATATTTATGTTATGAATTATGTCCAAGTCCATACTAAGTCCCGTAACTTGACTGGGCTTTTAGTGTCACACTTAATCACAATTATTGTGACTTAGTGTGAAACTAAAAGGGGGAGGCATTTATTAAGAAGTGGACGTCTTCTGGCTGATGATGATGATGGAGGTTGTTTGCTAAATTGAGTGCGTAAATGAGCTTCGTCTGACGTAACACGCATTGATAACGTTTCTCTATTAAACATACCAGGAAAAGGAATCACGGTGCGTCTAACATATGTGTAGACTGGGATGAGAGCGCCACCATCACATTTTCTAAGCAAAAGTGATCGGCATCCGCAGAAATCTTTGGTTCCATCATTTAACCAAATGTTCAAGTGAGTTGGTTGGTTTCGTACACAAGGATTATAGTTGAGGACGTATTAGTTTGTGGTATATATAATGCATAAAAACATGTTTCACAAACAAATCTCTGCACATATTCAAGAGAAACGAAACATAGATCACTGTTTGAAAAATATTTTCCAAAAAATAAATTTTCGCTGTGCGCAGTGGTACATCTACTTTGTCGCTCTTTGCGTATATTTTGCAGTGAGGTTTTTAATTTTGAAGCTCAAGAACAAAATGAGGTCAAAAATCCTCAAGACTTTTCAATTAGTTGTGATGGCAGTTTTCTATCTTATGTCAGGTAAGCACCTTTACAATCTTTTAGTTAACTTGCAATGTATGTATGTTCGAGTCAAAGACTGCCAAAACTGGGCCTCTATTCGGAGAAATGACATTTTATCTCGGTCACTCTCACTCCCATTAAATTCTAAATTAGAGAGACAATGACCGAGACAATCTCGAGCGCACAGGATTAGGTTCCCTGGGGCGCTAGTCTCGACTTTTCGCTACAGCACTTTGCGACCGAATTCGGTCGCTATGACGCAAAAATTCGACAACGAACACGAATTGTTAACGAAAAAACGCAAACAAAGCGTTGAATTTTGCGTTATAGCGACCGACTTCGGTCGCTGTGACTCAAAATTCGACAACGAACACTAATTGTTCTGACAAAACGCAAAAATAGCGCTGAATTTTGCGTCATAGCAACCTAATTCGGTCGCAAAGTGCACAGCGAAAAGTCGAGACTAGCGGCCCTGGTGTCAGTGCCGCGCGCGCGGACAAAATTAAATCTCCTGCAGAGGCACCTTTTACACGGGCACTTCGCACTCTCAACGTCATTGCGGTTGAAATTGACATATTTGATTGTGCTCTGAGTGAATTTACGAAGATAGCGTTAAGTGTGTTGTGTTATTCTTAACTATGTATACTTAGCTTCGCTATCGCATTGGGTAGTGACCTCTAATGATAGCTGTAAGTCGAAAAATAAATAAATAAATAAATCTTGCAACTGAATTTAAGACCAGTTCCCTTGTTCAATTGAGTTTTGTAGTTGTAAGGCTCTCTTGTAAAGCCCGCCTGGGGTAGTACCACACCATTGCCAGTTATTCAACCGCCAAGCAGTAGTGTCCAAGCATTACTGTGCTCCGGATTGAAGGGCAATGTTTCCAGCGTAATTACTGGGCATACAGAGATTTAACATCTAACGTCTCAGGGTGACGAGCGCAGTGCATTGCCACGCATAGTTTTGAACTGTTGAAGTTCAAAATTAGGGGTGGCACTGAACTGTTATGGGCAAGCGTGACGCTTAACATCAGGTGAGCGACTTGCTCGTCTCGTCACCAAATTCCAAAAAAAAAAAGTTGAAATTTTGCATGCCTGTAAGTTCCGATGACAATACAATATTATGAGAGCGAGCTGCTCTGATGATGGGGACTTAACATTGATTTGTTTCTTGTCTGGGTGTTTAAGTGTGTCTGTGTGTTCCATGGTATACACGACACTGTAAACATGAGTGGAAACATGCTCAAAATATCAATATATGTAATAATAATAATAATAACGATCCCAAATGACGTGAACCTCGTGAAGGCCGAGAAGGAAAACACAGCAAGTATGTACCTTGACTTGTCTCACGAGGCTACCTCCATGTGGGATGTTGACTCGACGATCATTGTCGCGATAGTCGTTTCGGCGAACGGCCTTATAGCGAAGAGCCTCGACCAACATCTCAAGAGGCTCTCACTAGACGGTTGGATCAAGGGCCAGATACAGAAGGCAGTCATCCACGGCGTGAATTGTCAGGAGGTACCTCACTCTGCAGCTCTAGCCACCGGTAGCCTAGGCCCTGCCTCGCTGTCGGTGGGACTCTAGGTTTAGGTTTTATATAGCATCTATCTTTTTATATTAATATTGTAATAAACCTTAATCTAAGTAAGAAAATAAATAATAAATAATGGTGGGAGCTTATCATTTTTTTTTTTAGTGTTATATTGTTGTTTCAGCTTCCTTCATGATCAACCGCTTTGAAGGGAACAAACAATTGACAACTGAACCGAAGACGACAACAGAAAAAAATCATCTGGAAGCAAATTATACATAATATGATCAAAGGACTTAGGCGAATGTGGTCCAAGAGCCGCCAAAGATAATACATATGCCAAATAAAATGGTGTCTTTAAGTACGCAGACAGGCAATCCGAATGAGGCGTTTTCAAAAAAAAATAACCTGGTAATAAAAGTACCCAATAGATGGCGTTAGATGTACCTTGAGGTTTGTCTGTGATTGTCAAGACATTAAAGACAAAAAAATGTACGTGTGCCTTTTTTTTCTCGTGTGTTTTGGCTCCACATGTGTATTTAGACAATTTCAAGTAATGTAACTATGTATTTGACTTCATTTGAAATTTTACAATAGTTGACAATGGCTAAATACACAACGTGTGGAGCCAAAATTTACGATTTAAAAAATAAACATAAAATATTTCGACAGAAAACAAATCTAGCTGTCCCTTTCACACGATGTCAGGTCGGGCCATGTGTAGACACCCTAACAAAATCTTTTGTTGGTTTTTGGTGTGGCTTTGCCGTTGTTGTTTTTTTTTATTTATTTATTATATATTCTAATAACAATTACTTTTCTCCGTTGAATTTTCAACGCAGTTTGTTACTTACTACCTACTTAGTGCCTAAAACAACGAATACATTGAGAAATTAAAAAAAAAAACATACAAGCATAGTTTTCCACGGTGTAGATAACATAAAAACAGGATATCCGATAACATTTAGGGGAGGGTATCAGTTTACTCTTTTTGTGTGAACGAGACGGCGGTATACTATATTTTTAATATTGATTTCCTTTTGTGGATCTATTATTATGTAAGTAATCAACATCGATTGATGTTATCGTGATTATTATTGTTTTATAATATAAAACACTAGCAGCTCGCCCCGGCTTCGCACGGGTATTTAACAAAAAAATAAAAATTATAATACACACACGAAAACCCTTCTATTTGCGTCAAGTTACAAAAAAAAAGAAAATTATAAAGAAAGCTAAACAGCGAATTAATTCTTCAAATCGGTTCAGTAGTTTCGGAGCCTATTCAATGCAAACAATCAAACAATCAAATCTTTCCTCTTTATTATATTGGTATAGATAGATATGAACAAGTACGTGATATATAAGGCAGAATGTTAACGACCATTCTTATTTTTGACTTTATATAATAAAACTGATAACCACCGAACGCAATCCGCATCACTGCGCCGTATATAAGGACCTCTTTCCAACCACTCTGAGCACGACGCCGCCATCTTGATGACGCGCCGCGACTGACGCAGTTTTTTGCTATCTGCATTTGCTATATTCTCTCAGACAGAGTTTTATACTCATCTCTGTATTTGAAGACTACATTATATTCATTTGGCGTATGTATTAATCGAGGCGCCTCTTGGGCCAACTCTCATATAAAATTGTCCACTCTCCTTTATTTTAAGAAAGCGGGAATGTTGAATTGAATTATTGACTAGCCTTGTGGCTTAGTGGGTGGATGTCCGCCTTCTGATCTGTAGGTTGTGGGTTCGATTCCCACCCAGGACAAACATTTGTCTGATGAACATGGATGTTTGTTATTTAAGTTTAAATTATAATTAATGTAGTTATAATATTTTTAAGTTTAGGTAGTTAATATTGTTTAGTAGGTAGGTATATTATTGAAATAAAATCCCATTAATAAATTTATTCTTTTTATTAATTAAACTTCTCTATGCCAGAATAAGCCAGAAACTACCAGCAGGCATCAAACCTAAAATCCTAGCCGAATTACCGCAGTGAATGCTATCTTATAAATTGGTGGGCCTGAAAAGTACAATTATTTTACTATATTACAGGTACGATACCCAGACTTACTCATCTACAGTTCAGTGGGGGAGCCACTATTGCATCTCCTGCAGGGCTAGCATGCGCGCCGCGAAAAAATCTTCTCTACTCTTCATGTCGTGAAAAAATGAGACAAACATAATTTTAATTTTATTTTTTAATTCAATTGCTCCACGAACTCCGGCGCCCGTGCTTTTTATCAAATATTACTACAAATATTACTGAATATAAGAACTAAAGACTTTAAAATAGGAATATAACAGATAGATAGATAGATAGATATATAAACTCTTTATTGTTCACACCAGATTGTACATAGTAGGATAGAATACAAAACATTTTAGCTAGTGTAACAAATGGCGGCCTTATCGCTGAAAGCGATCTCTTCCAGGCAACCTTAACAAACCTTAACAATGAATCATTATACTATTACAGAGCTAAGTAGTATTATAGATTTACGTATATACTCCGAGCAGCAAGCAGCTCCCGCAAGCAGCACCCAGAGTTGACGTATGTGCCAGCCATCGCTCTCCTCATTCATTTTAGCCGGAAGAGGGCGACCCGCCACACGACGCCGCCGCAAGAAGGTTTTTAGTGAGCGTGACTGCTCTGGGGTATACACGCAAAACTTACAACAAAGAAAAATAAACTTATATATTATCGTAGCTGCGTCCTGTTCTTGCATAACAAAAACATTTTGTCGCGGTGCGTATGCTATATGCAGGAGATGCAATAGTGGCTCCCCCACTCAACTGTAGATAAACTAGTAGTTCCCGCCGAACTGAGACCTCGCGACCCCTATATCTTCACAACCCCTATACCGATTCAGCTCATATTCGAACTTAAAAATTGTATTTAAATGAACTACTTGCCTACAAAATTTCATGAAGATCGGATCAACGGTTCGCAAGTTATCATCGGACAAATATACACACAAACATACATACAAATGCCGATTTTTCGCAGTAAACACTGAGACCTTCGCTTCGCTCGGTCAATAAGTCTGGGTAACTCGGTATAAGCGATTATGCGTCCCGTCAGCCATTATGCGTCCCGTCAGCCATTTTGCGGTAGACGAAGGTAATTAATTTGTTAAAACGCTTCTAAACTGGAAACGCGATGAGCATCGGCGCGAGGAACGAGAGATAATGAAGATAACTGATAATGATAATGAGTCGATTATCAACAAGTAACAAGCACTTTCTTCTTCATCAGCCTTTTAAGAGGACAGTCCTTCTGCGTGGTTTTGGTATTGGTGGTTGTGTATAGCTGTCGCTCTGTTTCTCGTGCGTGCAATAGGGAGAGTTAGTGAAGGTGCAACGTTTCGCTCATCGCGCGAAATTCAAATTTTCTTACGTTTTTTGTCAATTGCAGCTTAATTACTCATCGTAGGTACGTGACAACTAATTTTGCGATAATAAATAGATTGTTCCAAGAAATTACACCAACCAAAAATTCAAGTTGAAAGCTAGTATAAGTATACATTTCTCACTAAACCAAAAACCAAGACGAAAATCAGCTTATTGAGATTTGTAGCTAAACCAATGTTATCTAGGTGATATTTTTACCCGTAATTTCTTAAAACAACTTATTTATTGGCGCAAAATTGGTTTCAATAAATCCACGTTGAGTATTTAAGCTGTCATTGACAAAAAACGTAAGAAAATTTGAATTTCGCGCGATGAGTGAAACGTTGCACATTTTTATGAAATTAGCGTTTCGGGGGTAGTCTGTAATCATCCTCTAAATCTCAACAAAATCTTTTGTTTTTGGTGTCATTGGCTTGGATAAACCATAATCTAAGACCCTATGTTTTGTTTTTTCAAAAAATGTTTCTAGTATTTTAATAACACCTACCTTTCCTCGTCATATTTTCGACGCAAAAAAATTACACTTTAACCTCGGGATTCTGAAACGTTTGTAGCATTTGGTAACTTTGACAACAGATTTATGCTGCCTTTGTCCCGTAACTTGACTGGGCTAAAATACCATGTATACCAAGTTCTTGCGGCGGCGTCGTGTGTCGGGTCGCCCTCTTCCCTCAAATATGGTTGAGGAGAGCGATGGCTGGCACATGCGTCAACTCGTGAAAATGGCTGCTTGCGGGAGCTGGACTGCTCGGTGTATACACGCAACATAGTACTAAGTATAGTAGATTTTCCTCTTGTTATTAGTACTAATTATAGTAGATTTTCCTCTTGTTATGTTGTTAGCATAGACCTCGGAGTCCGTGGAGCTGCACCAAGAATATAAAAAAAAAAAAAAACACAATTTTTGACTATTGGTATTTTTTTAGACATGCTAAGTTTTTTCTACAAATAAAATTCTAACCAAGATACTTCTTGTCTTGGCGTCACTCAAGTTTGCCTTTTTGATTCGAGCAATAAGCATCTACGCCCCAAGGCCGTACTTCACCAGGCATTATGAAAAATAAAGAAAAAACGCGCGACACTTGAACAATATTGAGTCGTTGAGGACTCAAGATGGCGGCATTGGCGACGCGGCAGAACTTACTGACAGTAAGTCAGGTTCAGACTTCGACCAAATTGAAATGAATGGACGGGCCTAAAATTCAAATTCAAATGTCATTTATTTCAACCATTGGTCATAGAAAGAACGAAGAAGGACACGAAAAAGATACAAAATTCTATAAATTAAATTAAATTTACACATTTTGACATTTGTTCGTTAGTCAGCACATGAACCATACAGCAATGGTTCATGTACTGACAGTCAAATCTACTCGCTAATAGGTTAAGGATGGTGCTGGGGCTGGCCCGGACCCTGCGCGTCAGGGATGTGCACCGTGCACCGCGTGGTCGTGTAAAAACAATCGACGCGCGACTCGAAACTAAGTAAGAGAACTTTGAAGACTTGAAGTGAGGACCGACGCCCACCTTGCTTCAGTCGCTCTCAGTCTGTGAAAAAATCGCAAAATTCTTTGTAGCTGTAGAACGTGTGCTCGATAAGCCAGCGATTTTATTGCAGTAAATTTTAAATGTTTAATGTAGTTTGCAGTTGCCCGCGACTTTCACAATGACGTTGGTCCACCTAGTGGCAGGCCTGCCCACGCTTCGTCTTCTGGTTCGTGGTTGCCATTCAAGAACCTCAATACCCCATCGGTTATCGGTTCCTCGAGTGATGTGTCCTGCCCATTGTCACTTCAGCTTGCAAACTAAAAGCTATATCGGTGACTTTGGTTCTTCAGTGGATATCCACGTTCCGGATTTTAACGCGCAAAGAAACCCGAGCATAGCTCTCTCCATAGCCCGCTGTGTGATTTTTTCTGTGATATAAAGTTACTAACTCTAATGTTATGTCCGTGTTATGCCAAAAAAAAATAAAAAAATATGAACATATATATATTTTATGTAATTTCCGCTGCGGACGAGATAACGAGAATAAAGGAAGCTGGCCGTGGCTGGCGTTTTCTACCACGCGGTTCTATTCATACTGTTAATAAGATGTCGCCTTACGATCCCGAATACTGGGCCTTATTTCCACTGAATATGCAATACATAATATTCGCCGGTCCTTGAAATGATACCTCCAGAGTGAGGGACAATTGAAAATATAATTGAAAATGGATGTGGTACTTTTGCTTTCTGTTTCCCTTATTTGCCCCCCCCCCCCCACGGTTTTCAACAGGAGGAAAAAAGATGAATATAAAATCAACATCATTATCATCGGCCATTCACGGGCGATATTGCGATGATATTGATTTTATATTTTTCTTATATTGAATATTGAGGGGGGGGGGGATAGAGGGGGTTCAAAATAAAAACTCTTAGGGAATTCATATTTTTTCCATATGTACCTATTTATTGTTATGAAATTTTTACATACCTAGGGGATAAAATGACGATGAATTATGATTGCGGTAAATCAAAATTATTGTGGGAAGGTAGGAAGTCCAATTATATTTCAACTGGAAGTCACATCCAAAACGTTTTTATTCTCGGGGAGAAATCTCCAAGTTTTCGGGGGCATTCTTTATATTTTTTTAATGCTCTGTAGGAGAGGACATCTAAATAAAAGAGGTCAAGATAGTCACACAACGGAAGGTGACACAGTAAAATTAAGTCAGTACGAAAACTGTTGTAAAGTTTTTAGGATTCTATTTCTACACCTTTTACTATGAAAACTGACGTGGTTTTGATACATTTTGTTTTAATAACATAAGGCAAGACGAGGTCGCGCGCGTGTCACGCTTAGCAATCCTTGATAAAGGTCACCGAATGTGATCGAAACTATAGTCGGAATAACCGACTCAATTTAACGTGAGTATTCTCGATTAATTAAAAAAAATCTACACCTTGCTAACGGGATCTTATAAGGTGCATATCACTTGGTGAAGTTGAACTGATGAAGAAGACCACAGATGGCCACCAGAACTCCACAATGATATGTATTTCATGGGTGGCGTCAAAATAATCTCGAAATAGTTAGCGACTATGACGAAGCAAATTTTATTTATATGGTTCTGATGAAGTCGGGTTTTTTAAAATTTAAAATTATTAATTCTCTCATATTCTTTTTATAGAGTGTTCCAAAGAATCGACAACACTCTGCCAATTGCACTTACACTGTGTCTATTGACATTCTGATCCCATTAAAAGTATTATTTTTTCTAATGAAATTTTATATTTTTCTGGCTTGTTACGAGCTTGGAGAGACTTTTGAATAGGTATTGAAGTGGCTTCGGTGGTTTTAAAAATAATAATTGCGTTCTTTATTTGCTCTTTTAATGGCGAATAAAAAATCCTATTTTACGTGGAGTTTAAGTGACAAAACGTGATGTGTTTTTTAACGAGTATTAAAAAAAAAACAGCACTTAGATACATTATTATAATTTATAACTTTGCAAATAAATATGTAGATAATTCAGTCGACTTGAGAACCTCCTAATTTTTTTTTGGGAGTCAGTTAAAAACTTGTGCTATTTTTTATCATCATTAGACATAAGTCCACTGCTGAACATAGGCCTCCCCCTTAGAGCGCCACACCGACCGACAACGGCCCACTTGCATCCACCGGTTGCCCGCGACTTTCACAATGTCGTCGGTCCACCTAGTGGGAGGCCTACCTACGCTGCGTCTTCCGGTTCGTGGTCGCCACTCAAGAACCTTTCTTCCCCACCGGTTATCGGTTCCTCGAGTGATATGGCCCGCCCATTGCCACTTCAGCTTGCAAACTCTGAAAGCTATGTCGGCAACTTTGGTTCTTCGGCGAATAGCCTCGTTCCGGATAATGTTTTTAGTATTAAAGTTTAATTAAAAACGGTGGCTTTTTATCTATTAAATTTCTATTACTTTTTTGTTTTCAAAAGTTTCATGTCCGTCTGCACTAAAGTCATCAAAGATAAAACTTAGCTAAGCATCACCTAAACTAAGTCGGACTTAGGCATCAACTTCCTCTGCACCAACCAGGTGACAACCCCGGTGGCTCAGTTGGTAGTGAACCTACCTTCCGTGTTTGGGGGCGTGAGTTCGATTCCCATCTAGGACAAACATTCATGTGATGAATATTTGTGTTTGTTCTATGTCTGGGTGTTAATATCTATATAAGTATGTATTTAAAAATATCTATGTACGTATATCAGTCTCTGGCAGTTATATTACAAGCTTTGCTTAGTTTGGGGTCAGATGACCGTGTGTGCAATAATGTAAAAAAAAATAAAAAAAAATAACTACAACTGACGTTTGAATGAAATGATTGAAAGCTTCAACTTCGTGGCATTTTACAATGTTGCCGCAATTTTGCCAATGTCTTGTGTTCATAGTCTTGACAGTTTATTGAAGGTTATAAAAACAAGAATAAGAATTATTTTATTGCAATACTGTGTACAGAGATTTTCTTAAAATAGAGATTAATGTTCCAACAGTGGACCCATATCGAGTGTGCACTTACTTAATGACATAGTTATGTTCTTAATTAAATATTTTTTACATTAGTAGGAACTATCGAGGTTGGCCGGTGAAATGTCGGAGCGATGTGTGCAGGCAGCTGTCCGGTGAAGGAGTCTTCCGTTGACGAATTGGTATTATATTTTTTTTTTTTAATTATCTATGGCACCTATGACAGATTGTCAATGTCAAACAAAACTTTGTTTGACATTGACAATTGTTAAGCGCTTGCTTAGCGTTAGGACATTAGGAAATTTAGTGCAACGTATTTTCAATCTTAGGTACGTCGTTAAGAGTTAAGTATAAACTTAGAAGCCGTCAAAGTTTAATGCAGACGGGCATTAGGAATCTGAAGGGACAGGAAATGTCTTACGCATTTTTTATGCAATCTCATAAGTTTGGTGCGACGCATTTTTCATTCGTTCTAGAGAGCTAAGTATAAACTTAGGAGATGTCAAAGCTTAGTGCAGACGGGCATCAGTGTACTTATAAGTATTTTTTTTCTATTTCCCCAATCCCCACACATCTAATTACTTACCAACGACACAACTAAACACACACACGCTAACGCATTGAGAGCGCGTGAAAATTCACGCCTTGACGCAGGGTTTCGCGTTTTTTTTAATTACAACCCCGCTGTGCTATTGTCGCAGCCCTAGTGGGAGGGGATCCAGGTGTAGGGCTGTCACTAAGTACATTCACAATTATACCCGTGAACACAAACTTTTTGCACAATCTTAATTTCTCAGTTCGGGACGAATGTCGAGGACTTGACGACCTTATATAATAACTAGCTGCGGACCGCGGTTTCATTCGCTTCGGTTCTCGGTTAAATTTTTTGAGATAAAAAGTAGCCTAATCCAGGGTTAATCCAGGGAATACCTCCGGAGAGCGTGGACACGGAGGCGAGTCAGTCGGGATCGTCCTCCGTCTCCGCTTGGAGGGCCTGGGGTGACGGATGCGGGGGCAGCCGTCGCCTCCCTTGCATAGGGCCCTCCAGAGAGGATGGCCAGATTTTCCCTGGTCGAGCTGGACGGAGGGAACTGATTCTTCTCCCGAGGTGGGTCCACCCTGGTACAATAGAGGTGGATGTCAGAATAGCAGAGTTGCGGAGAGTGCGCGAGCGATCCCGCGGCCCGATTATTTTTCCGATGCCGATGGAAATTTGTGGGGTTTTTTAGTCGGTATGGGCGTTGCGTTTTCCGTGACGTTTGCATAAAACGGGGTTTGATGGAATGGTATGGAGGTAGGTTATTCCCTTTTTTTTTTCTTTTTTATGTTGGGAAAATGCTTTTACCCATACCCGTCCGCCCACCCGTTCACAGAGATTCAAATTGATTATCAATTTGAATATATCAATATGTGTGTGTGTGTGTATAATAATCTCAATTAAGACCGCTAGTCTCGACTTTTCGCTATGCACTTTGCGACCGAATTCGGTCGCTATGACGCAAAATTCAACGCTATTTTTACGTTTTTTCAGAACAATTAGTGTTCGTTGTCGAATTTTGCGTCATAGCGACCGAAGTTGGTCGCTATGGCGCAAAATTCAACGCTTTCTTTGCGTTTTTTCGTTAACAATTCGTGTTCGTTGTTGAATTTTTGCGTATACGGTCGCAAAGTGCTGTAGCGAAAAGTCGAGACTAGCGCCCCTGGAGTACGAGCTGAAGCTGCTTGACAGCGTCTCGCACTCGGTTGTAGCTGCTTCGCGGCACACCTGGACCTTCACTTATTTCGCCGACTACGAAATGGACGCCAAGTGGAACTAAAAAAAAAATACTTCAGTACCTATGTAAGTTTTGTTACCATTCACCTCCGCAACGACTGGCCAAGCTGTGCCAGGATGAGAGCGCTATCATCCGTCCTTCGCTGATCTGCGGGATTATCCTCTAACTTTAAAACGTTCGTGATTCTGATCGAGAGCATGCCATCCCGCTCGTACCAACTTAGTCGCACTATGCGCGGTCCCGCTCGCGCACTATTACTATCGCTTTCAGAGTAACGGGATAAGCCCGCT
Organism: Apocheima hispidaria; assembly: GCA_947579745.1. Lineage (NCBI taxonomy): Eukaryota > Metazoa > Arthropoda > Insecta > Lepidoptera > Geometridae > Apocheima > Apocheima hispidaria. The sequence continues at coordinate 1,085,994 of OX388171.1, forward strand.
GTTGAAACCGGCTAATTCTGGTACACCACGAGCACTACAATATTTTTAGGGTGAAAACCCTGCGTTACATTTTATCGAACTGAGGGTTCGTCAAAGAGCACTGTACCTCGTAATATAGGAGTACACGCCTTACCCTAGTGTGTAGCCGAATCACGCTAACCGACGGAAAACAGACGGAGGAAGTTCTCAATTTGACTTGAATTTTCAACCGTCTGCTCTGAGATAGCCTACTGGTGGGATATTCAGTTTTGGATATGTCAAGGTGTTAGGGTGTCTTCACATGACCTGACCTGACACCGTGTGAAAGAGACAGCTAGACTTGAATTTCACGGGAGCAAAAGAAACAAACTATTAAGGTTATAGCTTCTCCTTTTCGCTCCCCCAGAAACTTATATATAGCCATCTCTTTCTAACGATGTCAGGTCAGGCCATGTAGCGAGGCCTTTACAGTAGGGGGTTTTTCCAGGCCACTTTAACATAGTACAAGCGTATAGCTTACCACAAACGTAGTACTAACAACGTAGCATATTAACGACTATATTACTCATGGGGGGGTTAATATATTCCATGTTTTAATTACATCATCTATGTACGCAAAGGGTTGTCCACCCCCCTTTTCATCCCCTTGAATTGATGTAAAACTAGGCCGCAGGTTGAGGAACTCAATACAGTTAGGGATGTACCATAACGCATGTGTTCACGAATGGATCTTTTTGAGGAATGAGAATCGGCCAGTTGTCTCGTTCACTCATATTGACATAATTGAAAATTAAAAATAGTAGCTCACTGGGAGCACGGAATCTGAGGTAACAAATATAAAAATAAAACAGTCTACTTACGAACCTCCTTCTTTTTTTGGAAGTCGGTTAAAAATAAACAAAACGATACATATGAGTTTTTTATGACAAACAGACACGACATACCGTTTTCGTAAATTAAATTCTCTACAAAAAATTACAAATGAGATTAAAAAATCTTTTTTCACAACTGGTTGTGAAACAGCTACGAAAATGGTTCTTAGATCAGATTTAGATTTCATTAATGTATAAAATTACTAGTTGTTACCCGCGACTTCGTTCGCGTGGACATAAAAAAAAAATCTATGTCTGTTTCTAATTACAGTAATTTCTCAAATTTTATCAAATTCCGTTCAGTTTAGCCGAGATAACGCGACAAACATTCAGACAGAGGGACAAAGCTACTTCCTATAGTTCGCTAGATGGCGTTGATACATTTTTGTGCATTTTTTGACTTTTGTATGGACTGACAGTTGTAATGTAGGGAGCTCTGAGTCGCACAAGCGAAGTTTTTTCCTCGAGTCGAACGTATTCATTTTCATACCTCGAAACTTTATTGGTCCTGATACGACTGCGGCTATATTCCTCTGAATTATAATATTAGTTAGGAGTCTTATCTCATCCCTAGTCAAGCCTGGTCGAGTCTGGAAACGCTAGACTATACGTTCCTAGGTAAGCCAAAGCTGTAAAGTGCGTAGGGCGAGGTAAAGACCCCACGTGTTTGTGAGAGGGGATACCTGTTTCCATTCTACGCATAAGAATAGAGTATACCGCCGTCTTGTCCATACAAATAGCGTAGTCTGATACCCACCTCTGAATGCTATCCGATTTCGATAATTTTTTTATATATGTAGAAAACTATGCTTGCATGTTTCGTTTATTTTTTTAATTTCGCAATGTCTTCGTTGTTATAGGCACTTAGATGACAATTTTTTTGAGTAAAAAATACGACGTAGAAATGTAGTTGTTATTAGAATACCTAAACTAAATAACTTATTAAGAGCTTGTCAGGCCATGCTTAGTAGGGTTCCGTAGGCGTAGGACGTTTGAAGTATTAATCCGATTTTTAAGCTTATCTCAAAAAGTTATTATCATATATTGCGCGAAATAATTTTAAAAGAAAGTTTTTACTAAGATCTATCAACATGGAAGATAAAAAGTTTCTGAGATGCATAGTTTAGAAATGGCAGGGGGTGGGGGGACACGTCACATTGCAAGCAACTTTGTAGGCCCCGCAAGCGGTACGTCTGATAAAAAAATGGTATAGCAAACCTCATTATCATTTTAAAAGACCTATTCAATGTTTTTTTTTTTATTCTTTCAAAATTGTCACCTTAGAAAGACCTATTCAACGACACCCAACAAGATGGGGTGCAGGGAATTTTTTTTTACGCCCTCTTTACTGTGGCTACTTTATTGGAGCTATCCTTATTATACAATATTTTTTTTTTATGACTGTAGGTCTATACTTAGACTATCGTTGCGCAAAATTGCATGCATCTAAGCTTATAACTTTGAAAGTTATAAGGCTATAAAGGATTCAGACAGACAGACAGACGGACATGACGAACTTATAAGGGTCCCTTGTAGTACTGCGGAACGCTAAAAAACTAGCGACCCGCCCTGGCTCCGCACAGTTACCAAACTTCACAGGATCACCCGCTGGGCTAATCTGAAGATTCTCTGAAAATTTCATCAAAATCGGTCTGGCTGTTTTGGAATCTACATACAGGGAACATGCATAAATACATACACGCATTCATTCCCTTCTGGTAAAGTAAATTTACACGAGAAGAATAACAATCTCATATAAAAAAGTGTACCCCCGAAAAATCTGCTATAAACGTAATTAACCTAATGTCCAGCGCCCTATTATAAAAGCCCTCGAAAATATGGTTAATATAGAAACATAATATTAGAACAATGGAAGACGATGAAAAACGATGGAAGACAGAAGATGGACGAAAAGAGTCACCGAATGGACGGGTCCAAGCGGAACAAGGAGCAAAGGGAGACCTAAAGATCGCTGGATTGATGAAATCCAAAGAATAGCCGGAAGAGACTGGATGCTGAAAGCACAAAACAGGAAAACCTGGAATCAGTTGGAGGAGGCCTATACCCGTAATGGGGCCATGTCTTAATCTTAAGTATATAAGTTCAAATTTAGTTTTTTCTTTTTTCTTAGATGTAAATGTAAATTAAGTACATGGAAATATAAAGGCTTTATTATTATTATTATTATTATTAATATTAGAACAATTATGTCCACTATTTAAGGCTTAGTTCAAATAAGATTGATAAAGAATAATCTGTGGGTCAATCGCAAGATGCATAACGTTGTATAGTGAAAACACATCGCGTCTTAAAAAGTGCGTACGGTGTGTGTCCTTAATATTCAAGTCTCCTTACACTGGTACCTCTACTTTAGGTACATAAATACCACAGTACCTTTTTGCTACCCGAAGAAATACAGAATCGTTTCTTGATGCGATACGGGAAGGATAGTCTTGCCGCAAGGTTTTGGCGCATTCGATATTTCAAATTGTATAGCTGTCGCTCTGTTTCTCGTTCATGCGATAGAGAGATTTAGTGAATTTTCCTAACTTTGCGATGAAATTAGCGTTTCGGGGGTAGTCTGTTATCACGCCCTAAATCTAAACAATCTTTAGTCAATGGCTTGGATAAACCATAACCTATGCCGCTATGCATTGTTTTATGCATTGCAAAAAATGTTTATTGTATTCTAATAGCAATTACTTCGTACTTTCAACGCAAAAAAATATGTCTCTTTAAGTGCCTATTACTACGAAGATATTGCGAAATTAAAAAAAGCAAACATACAATCATGGTCTCCGATAAAATATTAAAAATCATCGAAATCGGATAACATTTAGGGGTGGGTCAGGCTCGCAGATGTCTGTGGTCAGTTTACGCTTTTTGTATGAACGAGACGGCGATATACACTATTCTTAATATTTGGTCCAAGTCGAATTGTCGAACAGAAAATTACAAAAAAAAACTTACACAAGTATTTCCTAGCCATGAACATTTTAAATTATCTATTACGTGTTTTACTTAGAGGTCAAATTAGACCTATGCTTAGTCACGCCCAGTTCAAAATCGTAGTAGGACGCCTAAAATTCAAGCGACAGTTTTGTATGAGAATCGGATAACCTTAAGGTTTTAATACTTAGGTAGGAACTTTATACTTAAATCTACACAATTATAATAATATAACTTGCATTTTTATGCTATCCATACTTTTTAGTCACTTTTGCCGTGGGATGAGCCAAAAATAGCACTTGGGGCGATTTAAGAAAAAAATATTAATTTTTGTGTTGGTTGAGCTGGTAATACGTGTTTGGGATGAGTCAAGAAATAGGATGAGTCCGCTGGGACGAAGACGGAACAACCCAAAAAAACAAAATTACAAAATCTTACTTGTTATAGTTATTTATTTTTACTTAGAGTTTATTTTAATTTATTTACTATTTAATGTTATTTAAGTTATTGATATTGAATATAAATTATGTGTATATATTGTGGAATATTATATAATTTAATATATTCGCGCGCGTGTCTCGCTGAGCATTCCTTGATAAAGGTCACCGAATGTGATCGAAACTATAGTCGGAATAACCGACTCAATTTAACGTGAGTATTCCCGTTTCATTAAAACAAAATGTATCAAAACCACGTCAGTTTTCATAGTAAAATATCTATAAACACATAAAAAACAGAAATTCTGGCGCCGGTTAATCTTTAACAGTAACTCAAATAAGCAAGACCCAAAAATATATGGGCGCGTAAGCAAACGTCCTTTAGCAAAAGGCGCTTAGAGACTTAGTTATATTTATGTGACGTAAGGCGACCATCGAATGTTGTTTTATGTGAGGGTTGAGTTAAGAAAAGAGAAAAATAAAATGTGCAGCGGTGTAACGCATTGGAGGACGTATTCAAACTCTTGGACTGGAACGGATTCAGCATCAACATTAATGGAGAATACATCACTCACCTTCGTTTTGCCGATGATATAGTAATCATTTCAGAGTCGATGGAGGACTTCAATAATATGCTGAACGACCCCAGAAGCGTTTCTCTAGAGGTGTGTCTTAAAATGAACATGGATGAGACGAAAATCATGTCAAATGCCCAAGTTGTGCCCATACCGGTAGTCGTTGGAAACAATACCCTCGTAGTTGTTGACCATTATAACTACCGTGGACAAACTGTCCAGTTAGATATATTTTAACAAATCAAATATGAAGCGGCATAGATTATAGTTTATCCAAGCCGTTGAAACCAAAAGCAAAAGATTATGTTAAGATTTAGGATAACAGACTACCACTGAAATGCTAATTTAATAAAAAAGATAGGTTTGTTGGTAGTTAGGTTAAATTCACTGACTCTCTCTCTCTGTCGCACGCACGAAAAACAGAGACAGCTATTCTACCAAATATCGAATGCGCCAAATCCTCGCGGAAGGACTATCCTCTTAAGGATTCTGAGAGAAAAGCTTAGGTGCTACCAACAAGAACCTCGAAAAACTTGCAAATGTGTGAGTGAGAAGCTGTGGCCACGCCTTTATTATTATTATACCTCTTAAGATTGATATAAAAAATATGATACAATGAATATTTTATAAGATGTCGTTATTTATATCAACCTTCAACTGTTCTCTCCTATTGTTCCTTAAGGCCGCACTGTCGATGAACTGATTAAAAGTAAATACTTGCGTGATAAAATTGTATTTTAATTTTACAGGTGTATACATAATAGTGATGTCAATTAAATAAAAGACATGTTTTAGAAAAAACATGTGAAGAAAAGACAAAACATGAAAAAAAAAACATGTTTTTCATTAAAAAAAAATTTAGGACATTGTTAATTTTATTGCATTTAACATGCATCTAAATTAAATTTTGAATTTCGCAAGTCTTCCTGCACTCGAACGACGTTTGGAAGTTATTGGGGTTGCCTCCACACCCGTTGAAGATGAATTCTTCACACTGACGGCTGCCCATATCGTAGGCAAACCTGTAAAAAATAGAGCAAAATATCTAATTATAATACAAATTAAACACAAAATTGTCATTATCTATAAACTATAAGAGATAAAAAACAGGAAGTCTGGCGCCAGTATCTCAAATAAGCAATGCCAAACAACATCTATGGACGATACAAGCAAAAGTTATATTTATTTGACGTCAGGCGACCATCGAATGTTGTTTTATGTGAGCACTAAATAACGAAAAGATAAAATTAATACATATAGTACCAAGTTATAAAAAAGCTGCACATTCTTACCGATTCGATTTTGGCTTAGAACACAAGGTTCCGGAATCTGCCGGGTGAGTGCACATGCCTGGAACACCCGCCGCCGCCCGCGGTTCTGTAAACAATTACACCACATTTATAGAGTTAGGTATATATAACTAGCTGATGGCCGCGACTTCGTACGCGATGCAGCTCGGCTTTCAGTCTCGCAGGCTAAAGGCTCGGGATTGAAGCTTGGCCTTCGGCCTCGCTAAACTGTTCATACAACACAACAAAAGAAATCATCTACAAATCGGTCCAGCCGTTCTCAAGTGATGCTCTGTCATACAAGTAACAATTGTTTTTTTTTTTTTTAAGTATTTTTATAGGTTTTGGGTATATTAGGTATGTTGATGCGGAGTTAAGAATGGGGCCTTTTTGGCGGAACATACTGCCGATCCATGGTCGACACCGCGCGCTGAAAGCTCTAAGTACAGGAGATAGGCATGACCTTCTGGAATTGGCAATATGTACTCGTAATGGTATATTAGTTTTCAAACCAAATAATAATAATAAATACCAAAATGCCAAATAACTTGAAATTCCAGAAAAAAGTGTGTAAAACTCTAATTATGACAGATATAATTATATATGTATAAATGTATATCTCAGTAATCACGTAAAAAACAAGAAATATAGGTATGTAGAAAGTAACTCACGAGGTAGTGCCGCTTTTTCTACATCATCTCCATCGGCCAGCGCGCACGCGATGAGCGCAAGAACTACAAATGCGAAGTATACAGCCTTCATGTTGACTTGGAGAGTGGACTTGCTTCTGTATCACTGTCGAAGAAATGATGATCTCCCTACTTCAGAGCATCCATTTTATAGGATTGTAGTAGCTAGTTATCGCCACACGGATGTCTCTTATTGGTTGAAATAATCATACATAGTTAGGTACCAAGAAAGGTTAACTTCCTTGACCCAATTAGTGATTTAAAAAAGTTATCAGTTGTTATTAAAGTTTTTAGAAAATCCCGTGCACTCTGGTTATCGTTAAAAGAAAACATTTATCTGTGGAATTTCCAACGTATAAACGTTGGAAATAAAAACATCCGAAAATTGTTTGTACTATATAACTACAAACAATTTAGTTTAAAAAAAATATATTTACATGACATTCAGATCCGAATGTTTTTTTTTTGTGTTCCTCGGTGAAGAGACGGGCAAGTCGCTCACCTGATGTTAAACGTCACGCTTGCCCATAACAGTTTAATGCCACTCAGAATTTTGAACTTAAACAGTTCAAACTTTTTTATTTTATTTTTATATTTGCTACTTCTGGCTCCATATTGGTTCCGGACACATTCTCGCTTTCCTAGACACTGCCGTAATTATTAGATAGATAGATAGAAACTCTTTATTGTGTAAATCAAAAATAAAAAGAACACATGTACAGAACTATCTTATACTTAAGCTAGTGCCACAAGTGGCGGCCTTATCGCTGAAAGCGATCTCTTCCTGGCAACCATTGCATGGAAAGAAATTCACATGATGGAACAGGTGAGGTATGACGAACACTATTAATAATATAAATTGATAATACTAAGTATATAATACATTATTGTAACTAACCTGATGTTATATTTGAGTGTTATCTGGACCAATGAGAGACGTCCATATACCGATAAGTATCTACTTCAGTATAAATAAGTTGTATGAAGTTTGAAGCGTAACATTTTCGTAGACGACGATACAGAAGCAAGTCTACCCTTCAAGACAACATGAAGGTTGAATACTTCGCATTTGTAGTACTTGCACCCGTTGCGTGCGTCCTGGCCGATGGAGATGATGTAGAACCACCTGGTGATTTACTTTTTCAACTATCCAAACGAAGATATTTATAGGATTAAATTAATAAACCTGTTGCAAGCAGCTCCCTTGTATAATACCTACCTACTTCAGGTATACATTAAAATTAGGACTGAAAGTAAAAGTCAATGTTATTCAAAGTACGGACAACTTAAATCCAACACTTTTATAAATAAGACTCAAAAACTATTGTTACAAAATTGAGATAATCTAATAATCTTCGTAACCGCGAAATGCCTCAGTAGCGGTGGATCTTCAGCCACTGTTTTGATGATGCTGTTGTGCCTCCCCGCAACCTCTTGATAAGCCACGACACCTTGAGTGAATGTCGGAATTTCAGATGCACTTTACAAACGGAGAAGATCCAACATCCTGAAAGTGTTGTTTCATTGGAGGCGTAGAGTATCTAGTCATCTTTTAGTAAACGTCATCCATGGGTCAACGGTAAGAAACCTCTAAATGACAAAAACATTACAAGGTTTGATGGGACGGGGAGGAACGACGACCCAACTCCTCTTAGGTGCAGGCCTTTGTTCAGCAGTGGACGTCTTCTGGCTAGTAATTATGATGATGATGATGAATAGGTTTTTTTCACTTTACGTCTATCCTCAAACCAACTCAAAAAAAAGAAAGATTGGAATTTGAAAATTACAAAAAAAAAAAAGTAGGTAGTAAAAATAACAATGTATCTCTTCAAAATGTTTTTACCTACAATATTACTAGTGGAGAAAAATAACAATAACTTGTTAAGAACATGTCGGGCCATGCTTAGTAGGGTTCCGTAGCTGCGTAGAACGTTTGAAATATTTATCCGTTTTTTTTTTCGGTTATCTCAAAAAGTAATTATCACATGTTGACCGAAATAATTAAAAAAAAGTTTTTACTAAGATCTATCAATTTGGAATAAAATTAGTTTCTGAGATGCATAGTTTAGAAACTGTGGGCTGAGGCGGGGTGAGGGGGGGACATTGCTAGCAACTTTGTCGGCCCATATTTCGCAAACGGTACGTCTGATAATAAATGGCGTAGGAAATCTTAACTTAGTTTTAAAAGACCTATTTAATGACACTACACATGTGGGGGAAATGCGAAAAAAATAATGTTTTATCCCCACTTTACATGTAAGCGGGAGCTACCCTTATTATACAAAAAAAAAAATTGAGTATTTTTATTTTTTTAAACTAGACTAGACTTAGACATTCACATTTAGAATATTAAAATGTGATGACAAGGGTTGAACGAGGTGTTAAATAGTAGCGTATTTGTTAATCTATAGGGTCTAAGTACGACTTCCGTACCAAATATCATCCAAATCCGTTACCGATGAGTGAGAACAAACACACTTTCATACAAACTTTCGCATTTATAATATTGGTGTGACAGCCTACGTGATAATCCAGGGCTTTCTTACTCTAAGGACGTAGCAAATAAAGTACCGACTATGGACGTACTTTGAATTTTATCGCGCACAAAAACTCCTGGGATAGCTCTCTCCATTGCCTCCTGTGCTACTCTGAGTTTCTCCAAAAGGACAGCAGTTAAGGACCACGGCCAGCAGTTGAGGACCATATACAGACAGGTTCCATATGTCATCACTGGCAACACACATTGGTTGACGACCCTTGTCTTCAGTTTTTTTTTAAGCTAACCTCACCATTTCCTTTCTAACTTTCCCTTCATTCTTTTATAAGCTTAGGACCGGCTAAATTACGTTAATTATTTGTCTGATTAAGTATTTACTTTTATTAAACATCTTGAAATGGAAGTTAAATGTTAAAAGAAAAAATTGGTAATTTTTGGCGTATTTAAAAAGTTGGAATCAAGTATTTACAGTGATTGGTTATTAAAAAGATATTTATTTACACTTTACCAATTTTAGGTGATTGTTCTTAAATCTGTTTTATTTTAATTTACAGTCACAGAACCCAGCTCAACACCAACAGAAACGGTCACAGAACCCAGTCCAACAGAAATTCCGAACATGTGCACTCACCCGGAAGACCCCGGAACCTTGTGTGAAAGTAAGAAAAAATCGAATAGGTAAGTAAATGAGGCCGCTCTGCTCAGAGCGCTATCGCTATCCCTTTACACATTTTTAATGTTTTTGTAGATATAAAAAAACAGTTTTTAGAATAACAATGCCATTGTTTTATAGCAATGGCGGATTTATAATGCGCAGCATTCAGTAAATTTAATTACAATTATGATTTCATTTGTTTTACTTTTTACAGGTTTGCATACAATGTTGACAAACACCGGTGTGTAGAATTCATGTTCAACGGATGCGGAGGCAACCCCAACAACTTCGTCACCTTGTTCGAGTGCAGGAAGTTTTGTGAAATTAAAAATTGAATATAGAAACATATTCTACGAAACAGAGTATTTCTTCGATTTCAGAAACAAACGCCACGTCAATGTCCGTTGTCCGCACCACTATGTCACAATTTCTGCCTCACGTCACCATGTCCGCGTCACGTCACATCTTCTATTCGCATGTTTGTCTCCCACTTCTCATTTACACCACTGATTAATTATCTGTGTCTATTATTATGCGCTCGAAGTAGTTGACCATTATAACTACCTTGGACAGACTGTCCAGTTAGGTGAGTCCAACTTCGACACAGAGGTCGCCCGAAGAATCCAACTCGGATGGGCAGCGTTCGGAAAATTACGTGATATCTTTTCGTCCAAAATCCCGCAGTGCCTGAAGACGAAGGTCTTCAATCAATGTGTGTTGCCAGTGATGACATATGGAACTGAAACGTGGTCCTTGACTACTGGCCTTTTGGAAAAACTCAGAGTCGCACAGCGGGCAATGGAGAGAGCTATGCTCGGAGTTTCTTTGCGCGATAAAATCCGGAACGAGGCTATTCGTCGAAGAACCAAAGTTGCCGACATAGCTTTCAGAGTTTGCAAGCTGAAGTGGCAATGGGCGGGCCACATCACTCGAGGAACCGATAACCGGTGGGGAAGAAAGGCTCTTGAGTGGCGACCACGAACCGGAAGACGCAGCGTAGGTAGGCCTCCTACTAGGTGAACCGGCGACATTGTGAAAGTCGCGGGCAACCTGTGGATGCAAGTGGCCCGTTGTCGGTCGGTGTGGCGCTCTAAGGGGGAGGCCTATGTTCAGCAGTGGACGTCTTATGGCTGATGATGATGATGATGATGATGATTATTAGGCCTTCATCCGAAGAGGGGTCCTCAACCCTAATCTATAAATAAATAATGTTAAAATATAATGTAATAATACAAATCTAATACATACTAATCTAGTAACTATTAATATCAATTTAAAATCAAAAATAAATATGTAAAAACTAAGTATATAAGAATTATTAAATGTACTAACTAGAATAAATAATACTAAATAAGATTAAATTAAAGGAAAAAAAAAAGTGTGTAAAAATAATAAACTAATATTAATGAAGTATATGTTTTGTAAGGGAAAGAAATTAGAAGACTATTTTATTTTATTTATTATTACTTTAATATACATTAATTTTATATACATTCTTAGAGCAACACAGGCCTCTGGCGGACCCGTTCGGGCCGGTTCCATGTTGCTCAATGACTGTAATAATAAAATATGCAAAACACCTACTTTTGTTTGTATTTTTAGACTTTAGTTTTAGTTTAGTTGAGGAAGTTGAGTTGAGTTGAGTTGAGGTAGCTAGGTATGAAATAGGAATGAGTAGAAATAAATATTATTTAACCACACCGATCAAAGTGTTTTCTGGTAATTACGGTTTTTAGGGTTCCGTATTAATAAAAGGAATCCTTATAAGTTCGTCATGTCCGTCTGTCTGTCTGAATGCTTTACAGCTTTATAGCTTCCACAGTTATAAACTTATATACATACAGGAAAATTTTCACAACAATAGTGTAAGTATAGACCTACTAGTGAAAAATAATTATTTATTTTTTTGTTTAATAAGCGTAGCTCCCATACATGTAAAGAGAGGGTAAAAAAAATATTGCTGAACCCCATCATTTGGGGAGTCGTTGAACAAGTCTTTTAAAGCTGACAATTTTGAAAGAATCAAACAAATCATAATTTTATATTAATATGGTGGCATGTACATTGTAAAGTGGGAATCAAAAATTTTTTTTTGTATATTCGAGCGTAGGACGTTTGAAGTATTTATCCGTTTTTACCACATATCTCAAAATGTAATTATCACATGTTGCCCTAAATAACTAAATAATATAAACTAAATAACTGACAAGTTTCTGAGATGCATAGTTTAGAAATGGCAGGAAAGTGGAAAGTTTTTGTAGTGGTAGGGCTCTCTTGCAGAGTCCGCCTGGGGAAGTACCACACCTTTGCCAGTTATTCAACCGCCAAGCAGTAATGTGCAAGCATTACTGTGTTCCGGATTGAAGGGCAATGTTACCAGCGTAATTACTGGGCATACAGAGATTAAACATCTGAGATCTCAGGGTGACGAGCGCAGTGCATTGCCGCGCATTATTTTGAACTGTTGAAGTTCAAAATTCTGGGTGGCACTGAACTGTTATGGGCAAGCGTGACGCTTAACATCAGGTGAGCGACTTGCTCGTCTCGTTACCGAGTAATATAAAAAAAAAATAAAAAAAAAACTGTAAGTTTATTTTAAAAAACCTATTCAATGATACTCCACAAGTGGGAAGACAGGTTTTTTTTAAAATATTTATATGTATGTATATTATCCCATTAAAGCCATCAATATAAAATTAAGATGATTTAGTTCTTTCAAAATTGTTAGTTTTAAAATACCTATTCAATGACACGTACCCCACATGATGGCCTATGAATGTATATTGACGGAAGCAAAAGTAAAGTTGCTCAAAGATTACTTAGTGCCCGAAAGTTGCAGTGAAAAAGTTGAACAATGAAGTAGCTGCAGCAATATCAGAAGCAGCGCGACAACGAGATACGAGAAAAGAGTTTGAGCAGCAGCAACTGGGAGTCGCATTTCGGCTATCAGCAAGGCTTTGGCATGTTCACGAGCGATAACAAGATTGAAGCCATAAAGATAGACGGATGTCGAATCTTGACTGATGTCCATCAAACGACACGAACTATTCGTTAGCCACACCTTTTTCTTGAATACTAATCTAGTAAATACTAATACCAATTTAAAGTTACTAATTAAGCAAATAAGGTAAATTAATGTATTTAAAATTAAAATTAAAATGTATAAAACCAACAGATTTAATGATGATTTAATGCATGTTTAGAAAAAAATACAAAGTTATTACAATGAAGTCAGTGCTTTATAAGGGAAGGAATTAAAAGGTATTTTATTTTATATACTGGACAAAGAGTCCAAACTTTATCGGTGATAAAACTAGAAAATATTTCCAAAATGTGACTGGAATCAATTTAGCAGTCAAATATATGCTGAAGACATTCGCGGCAGGACGAGTACAACCAACCCTTTCCTGCCATAGTTCCGTGAGAATCCCCGCATTTACCTTGTGACTCCTCTGGAGGATTTATATTATACAGGTCACCAGAGAAGTGTACGTGTCCAACTTCTTAATAACTGTGAAGATTATTAGTGATGGTTTAGTTAAGAAAAGAGAAAAATAAAATGTGCAAAGGTGTAACGCATTCCCTTCAATTGCTCTCTCACCTGGTTTGTAACGCTGGTACTCGCATAATCTCCCACATCAACGGCGCGATCAACCAGCGTCGCTAGTGTCGCCACCGACGTCGGCATTGAAGCCAGAGACGGGGCTAACGACGCGACAGGCAGGTCACGCATTGAGGCAGGAGTCGGGCGAGGAGGTAGCGCCGCCAGGCGGAGCCGATCAAGCACAGACTGATCCAGCGGCTTGCACCGGTGGATAGCCCGCACTTGATCCGACAGTCTTTGGGCGGACACGGCGACGGTTGGTTCGAGGGCCTGAAACAAGGACAGCATCCCATCACGGTACGCCGTCAGGTTAGTTCCCCCCTCTGTAGCCCCATAATAGGCGCGCATGCAGTTCTCGTCATTAGTCTGAGACCATCGCATGCGTCGCACTACACCACCGGTAGCAGAAGCCGTGCGCGAGGCAGGTTGCCTCGCTGGCCCCAGGCGTGCCGGCAGCGGGGGACGTCCTCGTCGCGCAGGTGGAAGTGGCGGCGGCGTCCGCGGCCCGCTCACGTCACTCGACGAGGCACTTGTTTCGCGTGGGGTGACAAACACGTCATCCCCCGACGAAGAACTCGGAGACGGCGGAGCGGGCGGAGATGGTGGTCGTGCGTTAACAGTGTCCGCTGTGTTTTTCTTTCTTGAGCGTGTTATCATCTTTTTCCGTAGTCTTCATGTTGTTTATCCGATTTTATTTTGACGTGACACTGAGATGTCAGATGGTCAAACAGAAAAAAGGTGAAGGCAAGAAGCAATGTAGGTGTATTTTTCTTCAAAAATATGCTTAAACAATGCAGTTTTTTTCCCTATTTCTTGTATGGTATAACGGATCTTGTATAAAATGCAAAACAACACGAAATAAAATTAAATAATAACGACAGACAAAAAAGACGTCTAAATGTCAGCGGTGTTTTTTTTTTTTATGTCATTATTATTATTATTATTATTATAATGATTACAACTATTAATACAACTATTATTATTTTGTTCAAAACGTATAAAAAATAGAAACTGACGTGTGACCAATGGTTATGAATAAATGAGATTGAGATTGATTGATTGAGATTGGATGACGTTTTCAAACTCTTGGACTGGAACGGATTCAGCATCAACATTAATGGAGAATACATCACTCACCTAATCATTTCAGAGTCGATGGAGGACTTCACTAATATGCTGAAGGACCCCAGAAGCGTTTCTCTAGAGGTGCGTCTTAAAATGAACATGGATGAGACGAAAATCATGTCAAATGCCCAAGTTGTGCCCATACCGGTAGTCGTTGGAAACGATACGCTCGTAGTTGTTGACCATTATAACTACAGTGGACAAACTGTCCAGTTAGACATATATTAACAAATCAAATATAAAGCGGCATAGATTATAGTTTATCCAAGCCGTTGAAACCAAAAGCAAAAGATTATGTTAAGATTTAGGATAACAGACTACCACTGAAATGCTAATTTAATAAAAAAGTTAGGTTTGTTGGTAGTTAGGTTAAATTCACTAACTCTCTCTCTCTGTCGCACGCACGAAAAACAGAGACAGCTATTCTACCAAATATCGAATTCGCCAAATCCTCGCGGAAGGACTATCCTCTTAAGGATTCTGAGAGAAAAGCTTAGGTGCTACCAACAAGAATCTCGAAAAACTTGCAAATGTGTGAGTGAGAAGCTGTGGCCACGCCTTTATTATTATTATACCTCTTAAGATTGATATAAAAAATATGATACAATGAATATTTTATAAGATGTCATTATTTATATCAACCTTCAACTTGTTCTCTCCTATTGTAGGGTTAAGGCCGCCCTGTCGATGAACTGATTAAAAATAAATACTTGCGTGATAAAATTGTATTTTAATTTTACAGGTGTATACATAATAGTGATGTCAATTAAATAAAAGACATGTTTTAGAAGTAAGCACGTGAAGGAAAGACATGACAAAGAAAAAAAATCACATGTTTTTCATTTTTTTTTAATTTAATTTAAAAAATCTAAATTAAATTTTGAATTTCACAAGTCTTCCTGCACTCGAACGACGTTTGGAAGTTATTGGGGTTGCCTCCACACCCGTTGAAGATGAATTCTTCACACTGACGGCTGCCCATATCGTAGGCAAACCTGTAAAAAATAGAGCAAAATATCTAATTATAATACAAATTAAATACAAAATTGTCATTATCTATAAACTATTAGAGATAAAAAACAGGAAGTCTGGCGCCAGTATCTCAAATAAGCAATGCCAAACAACATCTATGGACGATACAAGCAAAAGTTATATTTATTTGACGTCAGGCGACCATCGAATGTTGTTTTATGTGAGCACTAAATAACGAAAAAATAAAATTAATACATATAGTACCAAGTTATAAAAAAGCTGCACATTCTTACCGATTCGATTTTGGCTTAGAACACAAGGTTCCGGAATCTGCCGGGTGAGTGCACATGCCTGGAACACCCGCCGCCGCCCGCGGTTCTATAAACAATTACACCACATTTATAAAGTTAGGTATATGTTACTAGCTGATGGCCGCGACTTCATACGTGATGCAGCTCGACTTTCAGTCTCGCAGGCTATATAAGGGCTCGGGATTGGAGCTTGGCCTTCGGCCTCGCTAAACTGTTCATACAACACAACAAAAGAAATCATCTACAAATCGGTCCAGCCGTTCTCAAGTGATGCTCCGTCATACAAGTAACAATTGCTTTTTTTTTTTTTTTAATATTTTTATAGGTATTGTGTATATTAGGTATGTTGATGCGGAGTTAAGAATGGGGCCTTTTTGGCGGAACATACTGCCTATCAATGGTCGACACCGCGCGCTGAAAGCTCTAAGTACAGGAGATAGGAATGACCTTCTGGAATTGGCAATATGTGCTCGTAATGGTATATTAGTTTTCAAACCAAATAATAATAATAAATACCAAAATGCCAAATAACTTGAAATTCCAGAAAAAAGTGTGTGAAACTCTAATTATGACAGATATAATTATATATGTATAAATGTATATCTCAGTAATCACGTAAATAACAAGAAATATAGGTATGTAGAAAGTAACTCACGAGGTAGTGCCGCTTTTTCTACATCATCTTCACCGGCCAGCGCGCACGCGATGAGCGCAAGAACTACAAATGCGAAGTATACAGCCTTCATGTTGTCTTGGAGAGTGGACTTGCTTCTGTATCGCTGTCGAAGAAATGATGCTCTCCCTACTTCAGAGCATCCATTTTATAGGATTGTAGTAGCTAGTTATCGCCACACGGATGTCTCTTATTGGTTGAAATAATCATACATAGTTAGGTACCAAGAAAGGTTAACTTCCTTGACCCAATCAGTGATTTAAAAAGTTATCAGTTGTAATTAAAGTTTTTAGAAAATCCCGTGAACTCTGGTTATCGTTAAAGGCTATCTGTGGAATTTCCAACGTATAAACGTAGGAAATAAAAACATCTGAAAATTGTTTGTACTATATAACTACAAACAATGTAGTTAAAAAAAATATATTTACATGACATGTAGGAATTGAATTGCATATATTAAATTAATTTTCAAATTCTAAGCTTAAAAGTTACATGTCTAAGCCAACATTTGCTTAGATCTCCTGCTTCTTGAAGGCATCGGACTGCTCTGTGAGTTAGAACTTCAGGACCTGATTAGTTTTTAAAGTTCTTCTCCAGAGCGCGCTCACTTACTTCCTCTTGCTTGCTGGGAGTCAGGACTTCGGCTGCATGCTCTACTATCCAAACACATTGGTAATCTTTGAATAGCTTCCAGTGTTTAGCCCCCCCATAAAAAATCCATAAATCCCTCCTACATTCCGCATTCAGGACGATAAAAATTTACTTTTGATTGGGGCAAATAGGCATGACCCTGTGATAGCCAATGAGAACGCTTTATGACCAAGCCCAACCCGAGATTTCCTTCAACTCCAAACGACGATCTCGTATTGAGGCTCTTTTACATACAACCAACTTCCTTATAAAAATAGAACTATAAACAATCTGTATGGCCGTATCCCTCCGCGTGTCCATAATTCGATATGGAGTTCAGAGCCAGACAACAGGCTAGTCAATATCGACATAAGCAAACATCGCAAACGCGCATGTATCTAGAATTTTTTTCTATGTTGTTCTACCTTTGAGAGTACTTTAGGTATTCAAGTTTGCAACCTTCAAAACCATGTGCTACATCTGTGGTACTCGAAAAACTACAAAATTATGGCAAAACTTCCTAAGGAAGGAGTTCACGATGTATAATTTATTAAAGGAAACTATATCTGCTACATCTAGCTCCATTGGTTCCGGAGATACAGACATAATTATTGTAATTACTTTTATAGATAAAAAAAGACAAACCTGATGTAGTTGAGTGTTATCTCGACTAATGAGAGGCGTCCATATACCGATAATATAAATACTATATGACTTCAGTATAATTAGTTTGTATGAAGTTTAAAGCGTATCATTTTCTTAGACGACGATACAGAAGCAAGTCTACTCTTCAAGACAACATGAAGGTTGAATACTTCGAGTTACTTTTCCATTTATCCAAACGAAGATATTTATAGGATTAAATTAAAAAAGCTGTTGCAATTAGCTCCCTTGTATAATACCTAACCACTCTAGATATACTTTTAAATTAGGGCTTGAAAGTAAAAGTCAACGTTATTCAAAGTATTTATTACGAACAACTTAAATCCAACGCTTTTGTAAATAAGACTCAAAAACTATTTTTAAAATGGTGAAAGTGGTGAATGTGGTGGAGAATAAGAAAGCACTAAAATCTCGTCGCGTGGTCCGACAATTACAAAAGAGAGATAAATTGAGATCTTCGTAACCTTTTACTCTGACTGCTTTCAATTGGTTTAAATATACTATATTGTACAAGGGCTACATACACAACTACACCGCGGGTTTAATTTATTGTTGATACTTGAATATTGACAGAAACAAAAGTTGCACTTTGGGGGATTCTTTAGATTTAAAGCTATGGGTTCCTTGATTGGAGACTCATATTTGTGAAATGGTTGAGTTTTTGGTTAAATTTACTCCGATTAACATTATCTATGTAAATTTAAGGGGTCGAATGTAATGGTACAGCCTTCATATCTGTCACAAATATAGATATTATATTCGTATAAGAAACAAAATACAGCAGAAATATTCTCCTTATTGAATTGTGGTACAAATTGATCTGGAGAAATTTGCTATCTAAAAACGCTAGGCACTAAAGTGGGTAATTAAAGGGTTTCAAAAACATAGGACGACTTTCAAAATAAAGAACAAGTTACTTTGATATGTACATAATTATGTAAAATCAATCTATTGCTTTGAAGTAAAGTAAGTTGGACATCCAACCAGCTTTAAATATTATCTTAAAGTAAAGTCATGTTGCTACACGCATTTAGTTGAAGTAAAGTAAGTTGGAAAGCCAACAAGTTTATAACCCTATTCGAAAGAATATAACTTTCCCTAAGGAAGTATTGACAAAAGTCATTTTACTACTCTGATACTTACAAAAGTAAAATCTGGTAGATAACCAACTAGTCAATGATTGACTATATTTATGTGGGTATGGTATTGACTATAACTCCCGTATCGAAACTTCTATCGCTAAGTCACTATGCTGTTTGAACCATTTACTTAGAGTAAATCAATTCTCTTGACTAGCTAAGTCTAACATTTATTCTCATCAAAGGGATATAGTTTCCTATTCGTGACGTTGACGAGAGAAGTCAATATTGTATCTCTTCAATTTGAAAGTCTCAGTGGAAGTCTTTCTGTCTTCTATTTATAAACTATAAATTGGGATCCAGGGTTGGAACCTTTGCTAGTAATTAGCTAAATTATACATAAGAGCGAGTGTCTCTTTAGGTTACCCTTGACTCCATAGAGGAAGATAGGCACCTAAAATACATGTCACAGATTGGGCAATTACTAGTATAGATTTTATAATAATCTTTACTAAGACGGACGCTATCTGAGACAGTTGATTTGAAGTGGTAACGAAGTTACTTATTTTAATACACTAATATATACGTGTCTAGTTTTAAGTTTCGGTAAAGTTCCGAATATTGTATCTTTATATTAACATCAATTTTGTTTTTTCTGTGCGACAGATCTGATATCATTATACTAGTTGGTTGTTCATCATAATCGCTATATCAATTAAGGCAGGTTAGGGTAGCCGGGTGCAGCACGAGGGACCATAATCGGAAGATCTTGACGGCTCTCAATTTTAACCTAAGATTGATGTACGAACCCAACATCAACAGAACCAGTCACAGAACCCAACCCAAATCAACAGAACAGTCACAGACCCGAACCCAACATCTACAGAACCAGTCACAGACCCGAACCCAACATCTACAGAACCAGTCACAGACCCGAACCCAACATCAACAGAACCGCCGCCGCCAAATTCCAATATTCCGAGAATTTGCACTCACCCGGAAGACCCCGGAACCTTGTGTGAAAGTAAGAAAAAATCAAACAGGTAAGTGAATGAGGCCGCGCATATTCCCACTCGGTGATTATTTTATATTACAATATTATGTTGAAAAGTGCGATAGAGATAGTCTATTTTAGGAAAGCAAACTCATTGCAGTGCAGCTACTGCAAGAGCACTAAACTTTCAAATCATTGTTTTTTAATTGACCGAGCGAAGCGAAGGTCTCAGAGTTTACTGGGACAAATCGGCATTTATTATGTATGTATTTTTGTATGTTTGTGTGTATATTTGTCCGATGATAACTTGCGAACCGTTGATCCGATCTTCATGAAATTTTGTAGGCAAGTAGTTCATTTCAATACAATTTTTAAGTTCGAATATGAGCTGAATCGGTCCAGGGGTTGTGAAGAATAGGGGTCGCGAGGTCTCAGTTCGCCGCGAACTACTAGTTAGAAATAGGTTTCCGTTTGACTCCATTCTGCCTGGTATTGTTATGACGTAGCTTTTCCTATAAAAAACTCATAAAACCTTTGTGTGGTGTAGAAATATAGAAAAATATTTTGGCAAAGATGGAAATGAAGCAAGAAGTTCATCCGAACATAAAAAGAGTCATACAGATAATGAATTATAAAAAATATTTCAAGGAAAGTTTTCATAGCTGGTAAAAAAATATATAGTCGTAGGAATAGAGAATACATGGCCTGACCTGACATCGTGTGAAAGAGATGGCTAAATATAAGTTTCTGGGGGAGCGAAAGGGAGAACCTATAACCTTAATAGTTTGTTTCTTTTACTCCCGTGAAATTCAAGTCTAGCTGTCCCTTTTGCACGATGTCAGGTCAGGCCATGTAGCGAGGCCTAAGGACGTACGAAAGCAGGCGGCATAAAATTAGATGAAATCTGAAAATGGGGAAGATTTAACAGAATATAAGGAGATAGTAGAGTCATTTAATAATTTTTTTTCAAATATTGCAAGTAAACTGACATGTAATTATTATACAAATTGACGTTAATAAATGGATATATTTATATATAAATATATTTTTTAATCAGGATCTGTAGTAATGAAAACAATAGTTTTTTCCCCAGTAGACATTAAATAATTAATTGGTGATTTAAAGAAATATTAAACAAAATACTACACCTATACCGACACCAGATATAATAATACATGAGTTATAAAATAATAAAAGAATTAATTTTGACAAATGAATATCATAAGGATTTATGATACACTATAATTAATTTAATTATCTCGAAGAAAGCGTATTTCCTGACTGTGTCAAGCCGGGGAGAGTGATTCCTTGTATAAAAAAGGGAATAATACGGAACTCGGTATTTATTGCCCGGTTTGCATACTACTTACAATATTAAAAATACTGGAGAAATACTTAAAAGGAATTTGGAATATTTTTTTTTAAAAATACCCCACCGTTCGTTTGAGACTCGATATCTTAGCATTAAAACTACAACATTTCAGGTTTGAGGGCTCCGTCATGCTTTATATGATGCGCACTTATATGGTTAAAAGACCTCAAATTGTGTCACTAGACCCTCCTACAATCCTACAATAAATATGTCAGTTTACTAACCGAACATACCCAGCACAGTAGTATCACGGCTCTCTCACTCGCGCTTTGCATGTTTTTGCAGAAAAAGTTTGCTTTTGCAAAAAGTACTGTATCTATTCTATTTATATTAAAATGAGAAATATTCTAAATAAATTTTCGTTTTGATATATTTTAGTTTCACGAAACAGAGCGATACAAACTTATAAATAGATTTCTTTGTTTTATTTTTAGATTTAGAAATATATAACAAATAATAATTTATGGACATAATTATACATTCACTAACTGTAATAATTTACAGTAATTTTGTACGACATTGTATTATATTATTATTATGATTTGTGTGTATGGTTGACTAATGTAATTGACTAATTGTACCGTTTTAGTTAGTTTGTTTGTTAGTAAATAAATAAATAACTATTACTATAAAAAAATATTATATCTTAAGTTTGGATGGACTCAAATTCAATGATATAATAACGAATTTTTGATTAAAAACATTTGTAATTTTAATAATGCGCAGCATTCACTAAATTTAATTACAATTATGTCTTCATTTTTTCTACTTTTTACAGGTTTGCATACGACATCGGAAGCTGCCAGTGTGTAGAATTCATGTTCAACGGATGCGGAGGCAGCCCCAACAACTTTGTCACCTTGTTCGACTGCAGGAAGAATTGTGAAAAAAAAATTTGAACATAGACATGTTCTAGGAAGTGGACTATTTCTTCGTATCCAGAAACTTATACTCCACACACGCCACGTCAATGTCCGTTGTCCGCACCACTATGTCACAATTTATGTTTGAAAAAAAATTGAATAACGTCTACGTTATTTCGTTAAATAAATAATAAAATAAGAATAAAAACCTTTTTTATTTCCAAATCTTTAAATAACAATAAATTGTTATTCATCATCATCATCATCATCATCATCATCAGCCATAAGACGTCCACTGCTGAACATAGGCCTCCCCTTAGAGCGCCACACCGACCGATAACGGGCCACTTGCATCCACTGGTTACCCGCGACTTTCACAATGTCGTCGGTCCACCTAGTGGGAGGCCTACCTACGCTGTGTCTTCCGGTTCGTGGTCGCCACTCAAGCACTTTTCTTCCCCACCGGTTATTGGTTCCTCGAGTGATATGGCCTGCCCATTGCCACTTCAGCTTGCAAACTCTGAAAGCTATGTCGGCAACTTTGGTTCTTCGACGAATATCCTCGTTCCGGATTTTATCGCGCAAAGAAACTCCGAGCATAGCTCTCTCCATTGCCCGCTGTGCGACTCTGAGTTTTTCCAAAAGTTGTTATTATGATAAACAAAAATATATAAATACAAACTTATAAATGTAAGTATAAGTTCCTTTTCCTACAATTATACAATGCTTGCTTATTAATAATTCTATAGCCATTTACAGGGTCTTGGCTTCATCTATCTATCTTTATCTATCTATTCTAACTAAAGTTGTAAAATATACGTTACGTTCATCATTTCCTCATCTCTTTTTTCTATCCTGTGTATCCTTCTCCACTGACCATATCCACCCATATCTCCCACGATTGTAAATATTTTTAGACGATTTTAGACGTGCTACGCCAAAGTCCTGAGAAGACAAAAAAAAAATTGTCATTGCATTATTTTCCAAATCTTGTGTTATTTCGAGTTATACGTGTGAAAATGGTGGATTTTTATCCATTGAGTGTTCGTGAACGTGCACAAGTGTTGGTGAATAGTAGGCATAATGTTGTGAAACGTGACCCTGAAACTCCATAGAAACCTCTAATAAAGTCTCCACCGCTTTACTGGGGCATCACGTGGACTTGACTGTGACTTACTTTTGCTTGACTAGGACTTATGTTAATTGCGAAATATTTGACTGCACTTGAAATATTATAATACTTGACACAGGCTAAATACAGATGTGGAGCCAAAAAATAAGACGAAAAAAAAAACTTCGTTTTGTTAGGTTTTCATATTACTCCAAAAAGAATATCATCACTACGTTTATACGTTTAAGAGCCGGTTGTTCCATATAGAAAAATTAAAAAAAAAAGGCGATTGTATAAAACTTGACATGTACTAAAAATGAATACCGATAGTGACAGTGCGATGTATTACTCTTTGGATATAGTGCTATTGAAACTTACTGAATTTAAACGAATTTAATGTGAATATTAATACTTACGTAGTAAGTACGAATCGTATTTTTTTCGTCTCAACTTTTAATTATGTTTGACTTGTTTTTTTTTTATGTTACTCGGTGACGAGACGAGCAAGTCGCTCACCTGATGTTAAGCGTCACGCTTGCCCATAACAGTTCAGTGCCACCCAGAATTTTGAACTTCAACAGTTCAAACCTACGCGCGGCAACGCACTGCGCTCGTCACCCTGAGATGTTAGATGTTAAATCTCTGTATGCCCAGTAGTTACGCTGGAAGCATTTGATTGCCCTTCAATCCGGAACACAGTGATGCTTGCACACTACTGCTTGGCGGTTGAATAACTGGCAAAGGTGTGGTACTTCCCCAGGCGGACTCTGCAAGAGAGCCCTACCACTACAAAAACAATATTTACCAATAAATAACTTTGACTTTAACTTTGTTTCATTACACTAATGTTTTATTTTGCTGAAGGCCTCGCTACATAACCCGACCCGACATAGTGTGAAAGAGATGGCTATATACGAGTTACTGGAGAGCAAAACTGAGAAGCTATAACTTTCTTCTTTCTATTTATTCTTTTATTTCTTTTGCTCCCATGAAATTCAAGTCTAGCTGTCCGTTTCGCAAGATGTTGGGTCGGATAATTTAGGAAGACCTTAACTACTACTAGACACTGCCAGTGTATAATAAATATGACCAGTCTTTAACTTTCATTAACGAAATTATTATATTAAATAAATTATTATATTCAATAACAAAAAAAATAGTTAAATGTCAATAACAAGTAATATCGTTAAAGGAGAAACAAATTACCCGACTCAAAATATAACCTTTGACACTCAGGAACTGAAGAGAAATCCAACGACTGCTCTCTTGTCAAAATCGGTCAAGCAGAAGGTACAGAAGGTCTTTTAGGAACACACAAACATACGTTTATACATATACCTCAAAAGATAACCCTCCTTCTTGGGCGGTTGGGTAAAAACATTCCAATTGCTTAATTCTTCGTCATTCGTTCATTATACCGCCGGCTCGTCGATGCAAAAAGCTTAGTCTGATGCCCACCCCTAAACGTTATCCGATTTCGATGTTTTTTTTTAATATATTATCTACACCATGGAAAACCATGCTTGTATGTATATAATTTTTTTTTCAGTTCCGCAATATCTTCTTTATTATGTGCACTTAAAAGTACATTTTTTTTTGCGTCGAAAACATGGCGAAGAAAAGTATTTGTTTAGAATATCATAAATATATTTTAAAAAGTGGCATAGATTATAGTTTATCCTAGCCGTTGAAACCAAAAGCAAACGATTTTGTTAAGATTTAGGATAACAGACTACCACTAAAATGCTAATTTCATCAAAAAGTTAGGAAAATTCACTGACTCTCTCTCTATCGCACGCACGAAAAACAGAGCGACAGCTATTCTCCCAAATATCGAATGCGCCAAATCCTCGCGGAAGGACTATCCTCTTAAGGATTCTGAGAGAAAAGCTTAGGTGCTACCAACAAGAATCTCGAAAAACTTGCAAATGTGTGAGTGAGAAGCTGTGGCCACGCCTTTAATATTATTATACCTCTTAAGATTGATATAAAAAATATGATACAATGAATATTTTATAAGATGTCGTTATTTATATCAACCTTCAACTGTTCTCTCCTATTGTTCCTTAAGGCCGCACTGTCGATGAACTGATTAAAAGTAAATACTTGCGTGTTCAAATTGTATTTTAATTTTACAGGTGTATACATAATAGTGATGTCATTAAATAAATTACATGTTTTAGAAAAAACATGTGAAGAAAAGACAAAACATGAAAAAAAAAACACGTTTTTCATAAAAAAAAAAATTTAGGACATTCTTAATTTTATTGCATTTAACATGCATCTAAATTAAATTTTGAATTTCGCAAGTCTTCCTGCACTCGAACGAGGTTTGGAAGTTATTGGGGTTGCCTCCACACCCGTTGAAGGAGAATTCTTCACACTGACGGCTGCCAATATCGTAGGCAAACCTGTAAAAAATAGAGCAAAATATCTAATTATAATACAAATTAAACACAAAATTGACATTATCTATCAACTATTGGAGATAAAATACAGGAATTCTGGCGCCAGTAACTCAAATAAGCAATGCCAAACAAAATCTATGGACGACAAAAGCTAAAGTCCTTTGGTCGTTTATTCTTTCTATCAGATTAAAATAATAATATTGTAGTTATAAAAAAGCTGCATATTCTTACCGATTCGATTTTGGCTTAGAACACAAGGTTCCGGAATCTGCCGGGTGAGTGCACATGCCTGGAACACCCGCCGCCGCCCGCGGTTCTATAAACAATTACACCACATTTATAGAGTTAGGTATATATAACTAGCTGATGGCCGCGACTTCGTACGCGATGCAGCTCGGCTTTCAGTCTCGCAGGCTATATAAGGGCTCGGGATTGAAGCATGGCCTTCGGCCTCGCTAAACTGATCACACAACACAATAAAAAGAAATCATATCCAAATCGGTCCAGCCGTTCTCAGGTGATGCTCCGTCATACATTTAACAATTGTTTTGATTTTTTATTAGGTATATTAGGTAAGTAGATGCGGAGGTAAGAATGGGGCATTTTTGGGTGGAATATTTTGAATCAAGGTCGTGTCATTCTTATGCAGAGCTCGAAGTGCGTTATAAATTTAGCATTATCAACTGCGAACACCGCGCGCTGAAAACTTTAAGTACAAAAGAGAGGTGGAATTCTTCTGGAATTGGAAATACGTACTCGTAAGCTGCCAAAATAGCTTGTTGGTTTTAGGCCGACAATAATTAGAAATTCCAGAAAAAATGTGTGAAAATCTATTTATGACTATGTCTCTCAGTAATCACGTAAATAACAAGAAATATAGGTATGTAGAAAGTAACTCACGAGGTAGTGCCGCTTTTTCTACATCATCTTCACCGGCCAGCGCGCACGCGATCAGCGCAAGAACTACAAATGCGAAGTATACAGCCTTCATGTTGTCTTAAAGAATAGACTTGCTTCTGTGTAGCTGTTGATGAAATGATGATCTCCCTACTTCAGAGCGTCCATTATATAGGATTGTTCTAGCTGAGTTATCGCCACACGGTTGTCTCTTATTGGTTTAAATAATCATACATAGTTGATGCTAAGCATCACTTATTGGGTAGCCTTTGACATGGCTACCCAATAAGTGATAAAAAAAAGTTATCAGTTGTTATTATTAAAGTTTATGGAAAATCCGATAAACCCTCGTTATTTTAAAAGCCATCGGTTGGAATTTCCAATGTCATAAACATTTAGACGTTAGAATATCATTTTGCAAGTCGGTGATAAGATTAATTCATCTGTTTTGAATAATGATTCAAAAATATATTAATTAACCGAGCGAAGCGAGGTCTCAGAGTCTACGGGAATAAATCAGCAATTGTGTGTATGTTTGAATGTTTGTATGTTTGTGTGTATATTTGTCCGAAGATAACTTGCGTACCGTTGATCTGATCTTTATGAAATTTTGCAGGCAAGTAGTTCATGACAATACAATTTTCAAGTTCGAGTATGAGCATAATTGGTCATGGGGTTGCAAAGATATACACTTATTTTAATTGTGAAATATTTGACTTCACTTGAAATATTACGTTACTTGACACTGGCTAGATATAAAATGTGTGGAGCCAAAAAAAAAAAAAAAAAAAGTTTACTTTTGAAAATTGACAATTAACATTGACAAGTTTGACATTTGACAGTGTAGCGGCTCTTGAGAGGAGGGTAAAAGTAAAACGTCGAATACTATCCAATGTCATAAACATATTTATTTTGTAATTACCTAAATACTAAATCCTAATTCCACTATGTACAACTTTCAAACCGTGGTAAATAGACGGCGGACGAATCATCTACTTGTTCGCTGTGTGAGACGGCATGTCTCGCCTCTTTCTCTCGCAACTATAAATATAGAAAACGGTCGCCGCGTGCGTCAGTCTCCATCCGATGCTCAGCGTGTATGTATGTCGCTCTTCGCTCCATTTTCCGCGCTCCGTGGTGAGCGGTGCACTGGTACGAACAGCATCGTGGTGATGTCCACAGTCACCACATAACCCCCGTTCAAAAAAATCGTACGGTAGGCCGGACGATTCTGCCACTTCTCGTGACATAGGGCTGCTTCGTTGACGCGGCGTCTGGTACTGCGGCCGGTAACGGCGGTGCGCTTGCGCCCGTAGGTGATGTTACTCCCGTAGACACCGTAGCATTTGTCGTAGCGCTTGTAGGTGTCGTAGCGTTCGAGTCCTCTTCGGTTGCGTCGGTCTATCATAGTGAATAAGTAGGTTGCGTTCTTCTGACGGTGGCAGCGATCCGACGATATCAACGTGGATATGTTCTGGTCTTCCCGCTTTCTGGAATTGGCCAAAAGGTGCCAATCATGTTTGCTATTTGCTTCCTTGTGCTACGTATCCCCGGGTAACTTAGTTCGTGAAGTGCTTTGAAGGCTGCTTCTCGAAATGAAGTAGACAGGTACGGCCTCGGATCATTTGTTGACATCTTGCAGTGTAACGCCTGGTAATGTTACGTGAGTAAACCTCAGATTTTCTTTCTTGTATAATTGCTTCATTTCTTCGTCTTGTTCTTACTGCCGGACGTACTAGCGGTCCGCTTGAGTGACATCGTGCTGTGGTGGTTTCTTGAGCGACACGGGTTCTGAATGTCTGGATACTGCTTCAGTATGTCGCTGTACGGTGCTGCACGCTGGGTGAGTCATGTCGATTACAGCTGAGTCACCGCTGCAGTTTGAGAGCATCTTGACTGAGAGCTTGGTCAGCGATTCAATCAATCTCTGTCCTTTCAGTTCCACCAGGATATCGCGAAAACGCAAGAAATTACTGTCGACGGTCGATCTTCTGATGTCTGCGATTACGAACGTCCCAGAGAAAATTGCGTCGTAAGCTTAAATTCAGTTGGTACGTCTCCTCGCCGTATGTTGCTGTTGTACTGCCGTCTGCTGCGTACAATTTGTAGTCAGTGTCGTTGCTTTGACTTCATGGAGATTTCGGCGCCGGTAAAGTTTTCCGACTGATGTGGCATCGCCGGGCTCCTTTCGCCTCGTTGATTTCGATCTTGATCGGCCACGTGATGACATCAGACTTCGATCTGTCCATCCCCCTCTCAATACCGCCACTTGAAGTGTGTGCGTCTCATTCTGGCTCGCCAATCGCTCCAACAAATCTTCAGCAGGCTCCATCGTTTCTTGTGTCGGGGTCACCAATCTGTAGCGGCTCTTGAGAGGAGGGTAAAAGTAAAACGTCGAAACTATCCAATGTCATAAACATATTTATTTTCTAATTACCTAAATACTAAATCCTAATTCCACTATGTACAACTTTCAAACCGTGGTAAATAGACGGCGGACGAATCATCTACTTGTTCGCTGTGTGAGACGGCATGTCTCGCCTCTTTCTCTCGCAACTATAAATATAGAAAACGGTCGCCGCGTGCGTCAGTCTCAAAGAATATTTTTACTCGGGGAGAAGAGTGTCAACTTCATACATTTGGAAAAAATAGCGCCATCTCTTGGTCGCCCCCACCCCGGGAAAATTTAAATCCATCTGGGAGGGAATTTCGAATGTGTGTGGCTACGATGGGCGGGATTTTTAAAATTTGCTCTACCTACCTATACTATAGACATTGCCAATAATCTACGTAACATGAAGCTGCCACATTACATTATGTAAACAATAAAGCCCAATTGAAATATACTATACCAAAACTAAATTTATGATTAAATTTCGCTCCGTTTATAGCTGTCAATTAGACCTTCCGTTTTTACAATATAAACTGGCAGCTTCACGTGGCCTAAATTACCAAGTACATCTGGAAAAAAAGAACAGTTTCGTTAAAAATGATTGGTTTATTATTAAAAAATATATATATATATACCCATCCATACACAAAATTATAAATTCACTTCTGATGGATTTACCGTTTTACACATATACACATTTAACCACACCAAACAATGACATTTACTTTATCGTTCATATTTCTATCATAACATTAATAATGAGAGGTTATTACATTAAAATTAGTACTCCCGGAACATTAACCAGGATTTTTATTACTGTTCAGTTCCCGATATTTCGGCACAGTTTTATGCGCAATGTTTACGGGCGGGTCTTACAATTGTAAGTCCCGACCATCCCGACATCACACATTGTGAGTGTGTATTGTCGGGACTTACAATCTAGTTCTAGTACCAGTGGTACCCGTAGCAAAAGACTGCGATAGGTGTTAGATCGGTTTGACTACTCCGAAATTTCTAAATATTAATTATGTTTATAATAATATAATAATTTGGTATCGAGGCAGTCTAGATACATTTTCAAAGAGTTTTGCCAGCAAGACAGTAAATACTCTTGTCATCTTTAAAATTACAGATACATTTATATGTTAGTGTTTAATTTATAGTCAAAGTATTGTAGACTGTTGTACGCAACAACTTTGCGAGCAAATTGTATGCAAATTCATGCAAGTATATGAATTTGCGTCTAGCAGATTTACAGTTAAATAAAGTACATAATTTCAGACATACTTCACTCAAGTGTTTTTCCAGTTAACTACATTTAAGTGTTAGTCGCCCAGTGTAATAATTGTCCTGACCCAGGAGTGTAGCAAGACAGCCTGAGGTGCAACGTTTTGATCAGCGCGCCAAATTATTTTTTTGTTGCATTACAGCTTAATTACTCATCATAGATTTATTGAAACCAATTTTGCGCCAATAAATAGGCTGTGTCAAGAAATTACGGCTAAAATGATCACATAAATAATATTAGTTTAGCTAGGAATCTCAATAACCTGATTTTCGTCGTGGTTTTTGGTTTCGTGAGAAGTGTAATTATTGCTTTCATTATTTCTATTAGCTAGCTATTCTTGATTTTTTGGTTGATGTAATATTTGATGCTAGTTATTGGCGCAAATTTAGTTTAACTCACGACGAGTAATTGAGCTGTAATTGACAAAAAAAAAATAAAAAAAATTTGGCGCGCTGTGCGAAACGTTCGTATCGCAGAACGTATCGTAGAACAAACACTATCAGAGTTTTTGGCACTTCATGTACAGGTGCCTTTCTTTTTTCTTTAAAATGAGCAGGTTTTTGTTGGTTTTTTGTACAACTTCTGGTTTTTCCTCTACGATTCTTGATGGTCCCGCTGCATTTTCATTACCAGTATCTAAGTTCAATATCAGTATCTGAAAGTAAATTATCAAGAAATTAATGGTTAAGGTAGTGGAGCTAAAACAAAGGTTCATGTAGTCCGCAGAATGGTGGAATATGTCTTTATATTAAAACACAAATGGTGATCCCTGGAGCAAGACTTATACGCCAAAATGGATATTGGCTTAAGTTATGCGATGACACGATAGTCACAAAAGACGCTAACAATCATACAAATTGAAGATAACAGAAGGAAAGCAGCCCTTGGCTCATGTCGGGATACTCGCTAGGTAAAACAAAGGTGTAGATACCTACATCACATGATGTATCAGTGATACGTGCGATTTTTGATGGTTGTGATGGTCCCGCTTCATGTTCATAGTCTGAGTGTTCCTTGGTCAAGCTTGACATCTGAAAACAGATGAGTCATATTTAATTTCATAGTAAGACAGTTGTAATGATGGTCAACCTGATATTTAAGAGGCCGGTGTCAATAATAGTTTATTTTATTTTACTTCAAACTATTATAAAATTGTATACTAAATCGTAAAACTAAAGGTAAAATCCGTGAATAAAGGCTATTTTAATTTATTTGCTTTATGCTTAAATACCTAATACATTCATAGGTACATAAAATAATTACAACAGCTTTACACACCTCATCAGATTATCCAGTACAACAGCTATTGCAGTACTTTTTCACCACATGATGTATAGATATTCAAAATATTGACATTCTCTGCCAAACATGTGATTGTTGATGGTCCAGCTTCATGGATATACTCAGGACTTATGCTCAAGCTTGATCTCTGAAAACAGATGATTAATATTTAAGTTGAAATTTATTTAAAAAATTCGTAATTGTTTTTATTTTAAATAATTCTGGTGTATAGAGTCCGTAAATATTACTAACCACGTGGAGCGTTTCATCCGGTGCAGCAGATCTCACATTTTTTTTCTATCTTGGTCAATGAAAGATGAATGTTTGAAGTGGCCGTTGCAAAGCATTCTATGGTCTTTATGCAAACGCTCTTGGAATTCTCTTGAAGACCATTCATCATTTGGGTAGCACAATTTTGCCCATAGCGCTCACAACTGAAAAGAAAATATTGAAAACCATTAGACATACCTAGGTATTTATTCCAATCTGTGACCACGCGACTACAAGCCCAGGCCAGATTTTCCTGTTTATAATGGAAAATTGTTCAAAAGCACTGTCGTTTTCTGAAAACAAAACACCTACTAAATTGTAACCTCTTCGTATACGTACCGTAAGCTATTTTTAGTCCTAGGCCGAGGAAAGCGATGGAGTATGACATTGGGATCATCAGCAGGTGATTTTCCACACTTTAACCATTTCTTTTTTCTTTTTCAAGGTTTTCTTTCATTGTGATGAAAAAACACCACGAGTCATATATTATCACAAAATGGAGTCCTGTCTCGCTTACACTACATACACACAGTAAGATAAACTCACAGATTCATGGAGGAACTTCAAGCTCAAATCAACGTATTTTTATAAAACAAAGCCAAATATTCACAAACAATAACTTTTACAAGTTAATTGTTGACGAACACCGGCAGCCATTTTTCTTGTGACGTGACTAGGGATGTCGTAAACTCATGTCGTTGAATTTTAATTGATTCGATACTCAACTGTGTCGAAATACTGAGATTCGATTAAAAAGATTTTGGATGGCTGAACAAATTAAAGTAAAATTATTAGGGAACAGTTTTCACCAATGATTTATAAAACATAACATCAAATTAATACTAAAAATTAAGTTTATTTTAGGTAATTTGTCCACAGAGCAACTTAATAGTGACAAATATTAGCATCAAGTTTGTGATTAAATATTACAAACAGATAAGCAACATAATTATATGGTTCAACATATCCTAGTTGAAGCTCTAGGATATGTCGATATATATGTTTTCATCAGAAAGAAGAGTGAAAGGGCAACTATCTTATCCTTTACATGTACATGAAACTGATATTTGTTTGTCGCTCGCAAATACTCCTACTTTCTGAAATTCTGTACGGAATATTTAAAAAAAATACATACAAATACCTATTATTCTGGTTTATGACAGCCAGAAAACCGTATTGGTGTGATATAGCCGCTTCAGATAAATATTGTTTTTTTTTTTTTTTCGAAATAGAAACTCATAAATCAAGCATTCTCTACTATAGAGGATGGGCCACAAATACAGAATACAAAGTATTGTTTGCTCACGTTATTTTGGCGGTACGTCGGCCATGTTTTGTATCCCAGCCAAGCCAGTACGTTAGCTGTCAAAAACTGTCAAATGTTTTTGAAGTGTTGAGAAATCACTAGTGAAAAGGGTGGAGTTGACGCCATATTGTGTATTAAAAGTGCCGCAAATGACGTGACTTGTCAGGTCCTCTTTTTTCTTTCGTCATTGTAATAAACCCTTTCGATTACAGAAACGAGTCGGTTAACAGTAGGTTCAGGTATTCAACCCGGAAACCCTTTAGAAACAGATTTGAGTCTGATGACAGTAGGTAGGTCGTACCTCCGGGAACCGTTCTATTATTCGTTGCCGACTAGGGCAGCGGAGGCACAGCCATATAGTTTACAACAGATTTTAATGACTTGCTACGATCATTATCGATACAATGCTCCCTAATTGAACATCTCTAGAAGTCAATACGAGAGGAAAACATCTTCTTTACTGCTCCTTTGTAGCCCCCAATACCTAAACTCCCCTGTACGTACTTGTGTTCCTCCTCGCCTAAGAGAGTTGGCTGGCCCTGGTCAGTCTCCATCCGATGCTCAGCGTGTATGTATGTCGCTCTTCGCTCCATTTTCCGCGCTCCGTGGTGAGCGGTGCATTGGTACGAACAGCATCGTGGTGATGTCCACAGTCACCACAACAGTAAGAATTTCTGTTTACGAAGTAAGTAAGTAAGCTAATGCAGAATTGAGTCTCATAATTTTAAATCTCAAATGCAGTTTTTTTTTTTTTGTTACTCGGTGACGAGACGAGCAAGTCGCTCACCTGATGCTTAGCGTCACGCTTGCCCATAACAGTTCAGTGCCACCCACAATTTTGAACTTCAACAGTTCAAAACTATCTGCGGCAATGCAGTGCGCTCTACACCCGGAGATGTTAGATGTTAAATCTCTGTATGCCCAGTAATAACGCTGGAAACATTGCCCTTCGATCCGGAACACAGTAATGCTTGCATACTACTGCTTGGCGGTTGAATAACTGGCAAAGTTATGGTACTTCCCCAGGCGGACACTGCAAGAGAGCCCTACCACTACAGTTGCAGGATTGCAGTTTGCACGAAGCAAATGATATTAATTTCATTGGTAAAACAACATACATTAATTCAATTTTAACCTTAGCATTGTTACAATACGCCACAAGCATCAAGATGTTACGCCTGACTTCATAAGATGTGGTACATGGGCGTGCCTTTTTATTTTTTTCTCTTATGTTTTGGCGCCACACGTTGTGTATTTGGCCAGTTTCAAGTATTGTAATATTTCTAGTGCAGTCAAATATATATATATATATAATATATAATAAAATAAGTCTCCGCCATAGTCTAAGTCAAGCAAAGTAAGTCACGCTCAAGTCTGAGTCATGCCCCATTAAAGTGGTGGAGACTACTAGAGGTTCCTACGGAGTTTTGAAACGACACAAAGAGCCACGTTTCACAACATTACGACCAATTAGGTACCAAAAAAATCATTTACAGTCATAGGAACCATGCATTACCTATCTGTTATATGCTTTGTTAAATGTCAGCTCGATCGAAACTTTTGAAACTGGTCGGAAAATCAATGACAAGTTTTGATTTGGAAGAAAAACATATCATTTAGGTATCTATACATTATGAACAGTGTACATTATGTAGGTGGGTGAAATAAAATCTTGTAAAACAGAACATCGTGAGGTCTCAGTTTGGGGCGAACTACTAGTATTAATATATCCTATATAAAAAAGATTACACGATATTTGGATAAACTCAGAATCGCACAGCGGGCAATGGAAAGAGCTATGCTCGAAGTTTCTTTGCGCGATAAAATCCGGAACGAGGATATTCGTCGAAGAACCATAGTCTCCGATATAGCTTTCAGAGTTTGCAAGCTGAAGTGGCAATGGGCAGGCCACATCACTCGAGGAACCGATAACTGGCGGGAAAGAAAGGTTCTTGACTAGCGACCACGAACCGGAAGACGTAGCGTAGGTAGGCCACCCACTAGGTGGACCGACGACATTGTGAAAGTCGCGGGCAGCCGGTGGATGCAAGTGGCAAGTGAAGATGATGATGATGTCACGATATTCAGATGCCAATGTAGGAATCGAATTTACAGATTCGTCATCATGACTGAAGAAGCTGTAAAAAGCTTGAATAATTTAATTTGAGCCCCAAGCCAACCCTTAACTAAAGCACCCGATTCTCACAAGCACTGTGAGGGGCCGTTCGCCTCCTTGCTAACGCTCGATGACAGTTGTGTCTTTGGCTGCATGTTCTACCATTCAAAACCATTAGTAATGTTGTAAAATATATGTATAATCTTATTTTGTAACATTACTAACATTCATTATTATTAATTTTGAGCAGGTTAGAAGTATTATATAATTATCGGTAATCAATGCTATTTGTCACAAACATTACCGCAACTCAGCATAATGTTGATAATTTAACAGCTTTTTCTATCCTGTAACTTGTGTTATGGCGGTATATATATATATATATATATATATATACCGCCATAACACAATACTATATATATATATATATATACATATATAGTCCTCCTCGTCGATTTCGATGACGGCGACCCTTAGTCAATCCCTTCTAGCATGAGCCCTGATGTGGCTCGCTAGGCCAAACTTGGTTTTAAAGACCCGATCACAGATACTGCAGTAGAGTTGGCCCACAGAATTATAAGTGTAAATGTAAGAGGGTTTGGGTCTATCCTTCAGAACTTGACGCTTATGCTCGAGGTTTACAAGACGATTTTCTTCAAACGCTTTTTAATGTTGTGAAATGTGACCCTTCGTGCAGTTGCAACATTCAACTTGTTCTCTCCTATTGTTCCTTAAGGCCATCCTATCGATGAGCTGATTAAAAGTTAATACTTGCGTGATAAAATTGTATTTTATTTTTACAGGTGTATACATAATAGTAATGTCAATTAAATAAATAACATGTAAGTGGGGATGTGAAAAACAGACATGACATGGAAAAAAATCACACGTTTTTCGTAAAAAATATATTTAGGACTTTGTTAATTTTATTGCATTTAACATGCATCTAAATTAAATTTTGAATTTCGCAAGTCTTCCTGCACTCGAACGAGGTTTGGAAGTTATTGGAGTTGCCTCCACACCCGTTGAAGATGAATTCTTCACACTGACGGCTGCCCATATCGTAGGCAAACCTGTAAAAAATAGAGCAAAATATCTAATTATAATACAAATTAAACACAAAATTGTCATTATCTATAAACTATTAGAGATAAAAAACAGGAAGTCTGGCGCCAGTATCGCAAATAAGCAATGCCAAACAAAATCTATGGACGAGGAAAGCAAAAGTCCTTTGGTCGTTTGTTCTTTCTATCAGCTAGACACTTATTTATATTTAGTTGACGTCAGGCGACCATCGAATGTTGTTTTATGTGAGGACTAAGTAAGGAAAAGAGAAAAAATAATAATATAGTAGTTATAAAAAAGCTGCATATTCTTACCGATTCGATTTTGGCTTAGAACACAAGGTTCCGGAATCTGCCGGGTGAGTGCACATGCCTGGAACACCCGCCGCCGCCCGCGGTTCTATAAACAATTACACCACATTTATAGAGTTAGGTATATATAACTAGCTGATGGCCGCGACTTCGTACGCGATGCAGCTCGGCTTTCAGTCTCGCAGGCTAAAGGCTCGGGATTGAAGCTTGGCCTTCGGCCTCGCTAATCTGTTCACACAACACAACAAAAAGAAATCATCTCCAAATCGGTCCAGCCGTTCTCAAGTGTTTTTTTTTTGTTTATTGGGTATGTTGGTGCGGAGTTAGGAATGGGGCCTTTTTGGCGGAACATTCTGCCGATTCAAGGTCGTGTCATTCTTATGCAGAGCTCGAAGTGCGTTAGATTTAGCATTATCAACTTCGAACACCGCGCTCTGAAAGCTTTAAGTACAAAAGAGAGGTGTGACGTTCTGGAATAGGAAAAATGTACACGTATGCTGCCAAAATAGCTTGTTTGGTTTTCAAGCCGACAATAATTGGAAATTCCAGATAAAAAGTGTGTGAAACTCTAATTATGACAGATATAATTATATATGTATAAATGTATATCTCAGTAATCACGTAAATAACAAGAAATATAGGTATGTAGAAAGTAACTCACGAGGTAGTGCCGCTTTTTCTACATCATCTCCACCGGCCAGCGCGCACGCGATGAGCGCAAGAACTACAAATGCGAAGTATACAGCCTTCATGTTGTCTTGAAGAGTGGACTTGCTTCTGTATCGCTGTCGAAGAAATGATGCTCTCCCTACTTCAGAGCATCCATTTTATAGGATTGTAGTAGCTAGTTATCGCCACACGGATGTCTCTTATTGGTTGAAATAATCATACATAGTTAGGTACCAAGCTGTCAAAGGTTAACTTCCTTGACCCAATCAGTGTTTTAAAAAAGTTATCAGTCGTTATTAAAGTTTTTAGAAAATCCCGTGAACTCTGGTTATTGTTAAGAGCAATCTGTGGAATTTCCAACGTATAAACGTTGGAAATAAAAACATCCGAAAATTGTTAGTACTATATAACTACAAACAACGTAGTTAAAAAAAAAAAAATTACATGACATTCAGATCCGAATGTTTTTTTTTTGTGTTCCTCGGTGAAGAGACGGGCAAGTCGCTCACCTGATGTTAAGCGTCAAGCTTGCCCATAACAGTTCAATGCCACTCAGAATTTTGAACTTTAACAGTTCAAAACTTTTTTATTTTATTTTTATATTTGCTACTTTTAGCTCCATATTGGTTTAGCTCCCTACTTCAGAGCGTCCATTATATAGGATTGTACTAACTTAGTTATCGCCACACGGTTGTTTCTTAATAGTTCTTTAAATAATCATACATAGTTGATGCCAAGCAATGTCAAAGGTTACCTTCCTTAACCCAATTAGTGCTCAAAAAAAGTTATCAGTTGTTATAAAAGTTTATGGAAAATCCGATAAACGCTCGGTATTCGTTGGAATTTCCAACGTTTTAAAACATCAGAAAATCGTTGCGGGTCAGTGATATGATTAATGCGCCTGTGTTAAATTTTGACTAGAAACATTTATAATGTAGCTAAAATAATATATATATATAACATTTACCCCCAAATACTGAAACATTTGTTAACTTTGAGAACAGATTAATTCTAATACTGCCTTTGTCTGGCACTCAGCAAATGACAAAGGTAGCAATAGACTTAATCTGTCGTCAAAGCTAACGAACGTTTTAGTATTCGTGGGTCAGACCTGAATATAGGAATTGAATCGCATAAATAAAATTAATTTTCAAATTCGACATCTGAATGAACCTATAGAAAGCTGAAAAATTGCATGTCCACGCCAACCTTTGCTTAGAGCTCCTGATTCTCGGAGGCAGCGTGACGGACTGCTCTGTGAGATACTGTGGGTATTAGAACTTCAAAACCTGATTAGTTCTTTAAGTTCTTTTCTAGACCGCGCTGGCTTACCTTCTGTTCCTGGCTGGGAATCGGGGCATTGGCTGCATGATCTATCATCTAATAATATTATCTATAATATATTCTTTTAATACCTTCCGGCTAGCCGTATCCACAATTCACGCTGCATTACATATTCCTAATAAAAGTATTGTGATGCAGTATCAATCGAGGTTAGGGATGATATCTCAAAAAGTAATTATCACGTATTGCCCGAAATAATTTAAAAATAAAGTTTTTACTAAGATCTATCACCATGGAAGATAACAAGTTTCTGAGATGCATAGTTTAGAAATGGCGCGAGGGGGACACATTGCAAGCAACTTTGTCGGCCCATATTTCGCAAGCAGTACAGTGATAAAAAAAATGGAATAGGAAACCTTAACATCATTTTAAAAGACCTATTCAATGATACCCCACATATGGGGTACAGGCGTTTTTTTTTTTATCCTCACTTTACATGTATGACCCCATTAATATTGATTGGCGGCAATTGATTGGTTTCAAAGTTACCTGTTTGGACGCTGGCAGCGTATTCGTATTGATGATTCGTACTCATCTTGGTGCAATATATCTGCTGTTGTTCCTCAGGGCGGCGTTTTATCTCCTCTTCTTTTTGCAATTTTTATAAATTCTATCTTTCAACACCTCACTTCCTCTTATCACCTTTATGCAGACGACTTACAGATATATACTCAAGCTCCTCTAGGGCATCTCCACGAGGCAATATATGCCACAAACTCTGATCTAAGGCTCATACGGGACTGGAGCAGATCATTTGGCCTAAAGGTTAATCCCATAAAAACTCAGACGATTATTATTGGGAGCTCCCGTATGATATCTAAAATTGATTGGTTTCGCCTTCCTCAAGTGATTTTTGATAATATTCCCATACCTATTAAGGAGTCGGTCAAAAATTTGGGGATCACTATAGACAGACAGTTTTCTTGGAACCTTCAGGTAGCAGAAGTCAGTCGTAAAATTTTTGCTTCTGCGGCATCACTTAGGAGACTGAGAAACTTCCTTCCAATTACTACCAAAACTGCGCTTGTCAAATCTCTCTTATTCCCAATTTTGGACTACGCAGACGCCTGCTATCTGGATTTAACCGAAGAGCAACTTGACAAGCTTGAACGCTTACAAAATTTCTGCATTCGGTTTATATTTGGTTTACGCAAATATGACCATATTTCTCAATTTCGTCAAAAGCTCAAAGATAGGCGAAGGCGGATACGCAACCCTATCCGCCTTCGCCGTAATTTTCATATCCTCTCTTTTCTCTGTAAAATTCTGTTCATTCCTAACACTCCTTTCCTTGCGATCCACTCGTGCTCTCCAGCGAAAGATCCCTGCTCCTACCCACTCCAATCTTTCCTACAGTAAGTCCTTCATTGTGCAAGCTGTCCTGCTCTGGAATGGGCTGCCTGCAACCATCAGGCAGGCAAATCTCTTCCTGTTTTCAAAAACCTCGTGTATAATCATTATCTTTCTTCGTGTTAATTGGTACGTAAGTATATATATATTGTTATTTATAGTATGTATATAGTATTATTTCGTGTATTTCTATTGTTTATACGTATATCGTATTTATTGTATTTATTTATTTATTTATACTTATTATGTAGTAATTTAGTAGATAGGTACTTACATATTATAGATACGTGGAAGTCTCGTACTGTTCGATTCAATCGATTGTTTCTTCCACGTACATGTAGCTTGTGGAATGGCTTACCCCATTCGGTTTTTCCACCGAAATATAATGTAGACTGCTTCAAACGAAGGGTGTATAGAGTCCTCAAAGGTAGGCAACGCACTGACAATGCCCCTGGTATTGGAGGTGTCCATAGGCGGCGGTGACCACTTACCATCAGGAGGCCCGTCGCTTGTTTGCCACTTATTATATAAAAAAAAATTATAGTATAGTATTATTTCGTGTATTTCTATTGTATGTACGTATATCATATTTATTGTATTTATTTATTTATACTTATTATGTAGTAATTTAGTAGATAGGTACTTACCTGAATTTATGTACACCACCGACCGTATTTCTCATTAAAATTTCTATCCATGCTAAGGTTGCCTGGAAGAAATCGCTTTAGGCGATAAGGCCGCCCATTATACTGCCGGATATATAATTATTGTTTAATTTTAATTGTATTTTCGGTGTTTAATAAAGTTATATTGTATTGTAATATTTTTTTTTTTTTATTCTGTCAAAATTGTCACCTTACAAAGACCTGTTCACCGACACCCAACATGATGGGGTGCAGCGAATTTTGTTTTTTTACTCTCCGTTTACATATTTTATGGGAGCTACCCTTATTTTACAAAAAAATGTTTATTTTTATTTTTTGAAACTGTATGTCTCTACTGAGACTATCGTTGTGCAAAATTTCATGCCTGTGTAAGTTTATAACTTTGGAAGTTATAAGGCTGTAAAGGATTCAGACAGACAGACAGACAGATGGACATGATGAACTGATAAGGGTTCCTTGTAGTACTACGGAACCCTAAATACTTATTTTTGTTTTCTTTGTTGTAAGTTTTGTGTGTATACCCCAGAGCAGTCACGCTCACTAAAAAGCTTCTTCTTGCGGCGGCGTCATGTGGCGGGTCGCCCTCTTCCCTCCAATATGGTTGAGGAGAGCGATGGCTGGCACATGCGTCAACTCGTGAACGGGTGCTGCTTGCGGGAGCTGGACTGCTCGGAGTATATTCGCAAATCTATAATAGCACTTAGCTCTTTATTAGTATATTCGTTGGTATATTCCTATCGTAAAGTCTTTAGTTTTTATATTCCGTTTTAGTTGATAAAATATTTGTAAAATTTGATAAATGACACGGACCCCGGAGTCCGTGGAGCAATATTGTAAAATATAAAAAAAAACCGAAAAACAGATAATTACTTCAGACGTCCTACGCGCCCACGGAGCCCTACCAAGCATGGCCCGACATGCTCTTCACAAGTTATTTAAAAGATAATTATGCTTCTTATCACGTAAAGCCGAGTGTAGACGAGTATCTTGGGAAGACATAAACATTGTAAAAAAAAAAAATTACTTGCTGTCGCTACACTATCGGTATTTTGATTCAGCTTTGTTTGAACTATTTTTTTTTAATGTACATAGATAATTATGCTTTTTATCATGTAACTACAAGGTAATTCACTTACCCTAAACATAATAATTAATACACTTTTGACCTGCACAGCGATATGGCTACGATGTTTTTTAAACATTGGAATGGAAATAAAAAACCAGATAGCTCTTAACAACAATTAGGATTTTACGTTGAATTTGCCAAATATAGGTACCACTTAAGCGTCCGCTCCCTGATTTCCTGTTATACATTTTAAATTTTGGCAAAGAAAAAAAAACTCGTAAGCTTTGTTTTTAACTTCGCCTTCGCAAAAATAACAAGTTTAAAATTGCAATTTTTACCCGACTTCCCACGAAAGAGGGTAACGTTTTTAGGGTGTATGTATTTAAGAATGTATGTATTTGTGTCCTCCTGCAGCCTAAACGGCTTGACCGATTTTCACGAGTGAGGAGTCGTTGGATTGGTCTTTACGTCCGGAGTTACCAAACCTACATTTTAAAGACGAGTATTTTGTTTTTCTTTTAATAATATTGGGTATTACTTTTTAATTACCTAAAACCAGCTTTCTTAACATTTGTTCCACGTTATTTGATAAATCGTCGTTTTATTGTTATTTTTTTTTAAGGTTTTCTGTTTGGTTTATAATAAAGTATATTGTATTGTTTTCTCCTATATAAATAAAAACATTCAAAACCGTGGAGGTACGGGTAAAGCTTACGAAATGACATCAAAAACCCAACTGGCACCAGAGGCCCAGTGGCACCAAAATAATAATAAAAAAAAAACCTAACATTTTTTTTGATAAAAATGTGATTTTTCTATTTTTTTTGTAGATTATAATCTTATTTTGAGTTATATATTTTTTATTTCTGTCATCTATTATTGCATGGTGGAAAAATATTATAATATGACATTTTCTCGATAAAAAATTATAATCCTGAAATGATTTCGAGTTACAAGCATTTTTCAGTGGCGTTCAGAAGCCCAAGTGTATATTCGGGTGATTATTACACTAATAGTGAGGTTTTAATAATATCTATAAAGATAGATAGATGAAGCCAAGACCCTATAAATGGGTATAGAATTATTAATAAGCAAGCATTGTATAATTGTAGGAAAAGGAACTTATAATTACATTTATAATTTTGTATATATATATTTTTGTTTATCATAATAACAACTTTTGGAAAAACTCAGAGTCGCACAGCGGGCAATGGAGAGAGCTACTCTAGGAGTTTCTTTGCGCGATAAAATCCGGAACGAGGATATTCGTCGAAGAACCAAAGTTGCCGACATAGCTTTCAGAGTTTGCAAGCTGAAGTGGCAATGGGCAGGCCATATCACTCGAGGAACTGATAACCGGTGGGGAAGAAAGGTGCTTGAGTGGCGACCACGAAACGGAAGACGCAGCGTAGGTAGGCCTCCCACTAGGTGGACCGACGACATTGTGAAAGTCGCGGGCAACCAGTGGATGCAAGTGGCCCGTTGTCGGTCGGTGTGGCGCTCTAAGGGGGGGGGGGGCTATGTTCAGCAGTGGACGTCTTATGACTGATGATGATGATGATGATGATGATGAATAACAATTTATTGTTAATTAGGATTTGGAAATAAAAAAGCTTTTTATTCTTATTTAAATATTTATTTAACGAAATAACGTAGACCTTATTCAAACATTCTTTGTTGTAAGTTTTGTGTGTTTTGTCTATTATAGAGCTGTTGTCCAGTCCAGCTCCCGCAAGCAGCATCCGTTCACGAGTTGACGCATGTGCCAGCCATCGCTCTCCTCAACCATATTGGAGAGGAGAGAGCGACCCGCCACAAGACGCCGCCGCAAAAAGAAGCTTTTTAGTGAGCGTGACTGCTCTGGGGTATACACACAAAACTTACAACAAAGAAAACAAAAATAAGTATTTAGGGTTCCGTAGTACTATCGTACTATAAGTTCGTCATGTCCGTCTGTCTGTCTGTATC
This sequence comes from Apocheima hispidaria, assembly GCA_947579745.1. Taxonomy (NCBI): domain Eukaryota; kingdom Metazoa; phylum Arthropoda; class Insecta; order Lepidoptera; family Geometridae; genus Apocheima; species Apocheima hispidaria. The sequence goes on from OX388171.1 coordinate 1,129,729, forward strand.
TCTGTCCGTCTATCTGTCTGAATCCTTTACAGCCTTATAACTTCCAAAGTTATAAACTTACACAGGCATGAAATTTTGCACAACGATAGTCTCAGTAGAGACATACAGTTTCAAAAAATAAAAATAAACATTTTTTTGTAAAATAAGGGTAGCTCCCATAAAATATGTAAAAAAACAAAATTCGCCCCATCATGTTAGGTTTCGGTGAACAGGTCTTTGTAAGGTGACAATGTTGACAGAATAAAAAAAAAAAAATTACAATACAATATAACTTTATTAAACACCGAAAATACAATTAAAATTAAACAATAATTATATATCCGGCAGTATAATGGGCGGCCTTATCGCCTAAAGCGATTTCTTCCAGGCAACCTTAGCATGGACAGAAATTTTAATGAGAAATACGGTCGGTGGTGTACATAAATTCAGGTAAGTACCTATCTACTAAATTACTACATAATAAGTATAAATAAATAAATACAATAAATATGATATACGTACATACAATAGAAATACACGAAATAATACTATATACATACTATAAATAACAATATATATATACTTACGTACCAATTAACACGAATAAAGATAATGATTATACACGAGGTTTTTGAAAACAGGAAGAGATTTAGCCTGCCTGATGGTTGCAGGCAGCCCATTCCAGAGCAGGACAGCTTGCACAGTGAAGGACTTACTGTAGGAAAGATTGGAGTGGGTAGGAGCAGGGATCTTTAGCTGGAGAGCACGAGTGAATCGCAAGGAACTGGAGTAAGCTTGAATGAATTTGAAGCGTTCCTTCAAGTACAAAGGAGTGTTAGGAATGAACAGAATTTTATAGAGAAAAGAGATGATATGAAAATTACGGCGAAGGCGGACAGGCAACCATTTGAGCTTTTGACGAAATTGAGAAATATGGTCATATTTGCGTAAACCAAATATAAACCGAATGCAGAAATTTTGTAAACGTTCAAGCTTGTCAAGTTGCTCTTCGATTAAATCCAGATAGCAGGCGTCTGCGTAGTCCAAAATTGGGAATAAGAGAGATTTGACAAGCGCAGTTTTGGTAGTAATTGGAAGGAAGTTTCTCAGTCTCCTAAGTGATGCCGCAGAAGCAAAAATTTTACGACTGACTTCTGCTACCTGAAGGTTCCAAGAAAACTGTTTGTCTATAGTGATCCCCAAATTTTTGACCGACTCCTTAATGGGTGTGGGAATATTATCAAAAATCACTTGAGGAAGGCGAAACCAATCAATTTTAGGTATCATACGGGAGCTCCCAATAATAATCGTCTGAGTTTTTGTGGGATTAACCTTTAGGCCAAATGATCTGCTCCAGTCCCGTATGAGCCTTAGATCAGAGTTTGTGGCATATATTGCCTCGTGGAGATGCCCTAGAGGAGCTTGAGTATATATCTGTAAGTCGTCTGCATAAAGGTGATAAGAGGAAGTGAGGTGTTGAGAGATAGAATTTATAAAAATTGCAAAAAGAAGAGGAGATAAAACGCCGATAAAACGCCTCGATTGATACTGCATCACAATACTTTTATTAGGAATATGTAATGCAGCGTGAATTGTGGATACGGCTAGCCGGAAGGTATTAAAAGAATACCAATATTATTAGATGATAGATCATGCAGCCAATGCCCCGTTTCCCAGCCAGGAACAGAAGGTAAGCCAGCGCGGTCTAGAGAAGAACTTAAAGAACTAATCAGGTTTTGAAGTTCTAATACCCACATTATCTCACAGAGCAGTCCGTCACGCTGCCTCCGAGAATCAGGAGCTCTAAGCAAAGGTTGGCGTGGACATGCAATTTTTCAGCTTTCTATAGGTTCATTCAGATGTCGAATTTGAAAATGAATTATTATTTATGCGATTCAATTCCTATATTCAGGTCTGACCCACGAATACTCAAACGTTCGTTAGCTTTGACGACAGATTAAGTCTATTGCTGTCTTTGTCATTTGCTGAGTGCCAGACAAAGGCAGTATTAGAATTATTTTTTTCTCAAAGTTTACATACGTTTCATTATTTGGGGGTAAATGTCATATAAAAATATTATTTTAGCTACATTATCAATGATTCTACTCAAAATTTAACACAGAGGCATTAATCATATCACTGACCCGCAAAAGGTTTTCTGATAGTTTAAAACGTTGGAAATTCCACAGATAGCTATTAACAATAACTAGAGTTCATCGGATTTTCCAGAAAGTTTAATAACGTCCGATAACTTTTTTATAGCACTGATTTTGTAAAGGAAGGTAACCTTTGACTGCTTGGTACCTAACTATGTATGATTATTTCAACCAATAAGAGACATCCGTGTGGCGATAACTAGCTACTACAATCCTATAAAATGGATGCTCTGAAGTAGGGAGATCATCATTTCTTCCACAGCGATACAGAAGCAAGTCCACTCTTCAAGACAACATGAAGGCTGTATACTTCGCATTTGTAGTTCTTGCGCTCATCGCGTGCGCGCTGGCCGGTGAAGATGATGTAGAAAAAGCGGCACTACCTCGTGAGTTACTTTCTACATACCTATATTTCTTGTTATTTACGTGATTACTGAGATATACATTTATACATATATAATTATATCTGTCATAATTAGAGTTTCACACACTTTTTATCTGGAATTTCCAATTATTGTCGGCTTGAAAACCAAACAAGCTATTTTGGCAGCATACGTGTACATTTTTCCTATTCCAGAACGTCACACCTCTCTTTTGTACTTAAAGCTTTCAGAGCGCGGTGTTCGAAGTTGATAATGCTAAATCTAACGCACTTCGAGCTCTGCATAAGAATGACACGACCTTGAATCGGCAGAATGTTCCGCCAAAAAGGCCCCATTCCTAACTCCGCACCAACATACCCAATAAACAAAAAAAAACACTTGAGAACGGCTGGACCGATTTGGAGATGATTTCTTTTTGTTGTGTTGTGTGAACAGATTAGCGAGGCCGAAAGCCAAGCTTCAATCCCGAGCCTTTAGCCTGCGAGACTGAAAGCCGAGCTGCATCGCGTACGAAGTCGCGGCCATCAGCTAGTTATATATACCTAACTCTATAAATGTGGTGTAATTGTTTATAGAACCGCGGGCGGCGGCGGGTGTTCCAGGCATGTGCACTCACCCGGCAGATTCCGGAACCTTGTGTTCTAAGCCAAAATCGAATCGGTAAGAATATGCAGCTTTTTTATAACTACTATATTATTATTTTTTCTCTTTTCCTTACTTAGTCCTCACATAAAACAACATTCGATGGTCGCCTGACGTCAACTAAATATAAATAAGTGTCTAGCTGATAGAAAGAACAAACGACCAAAGGACTTTTGCTTTCCTCGTCCATAGATTTTGTTTGGCATTGCTTATTTGAGTTACTGGCGCCAGAATTCCTGTATTTTATCTCCAATAGTTGATAGATAATGTCAATTTTGTGTTTAATTTGTATTATAATTAGATATTTTGCTCTATTTTTTACAGGTTTGCCTACGATATTGGCAGCCGTCAGTGTGAAGAATTCTCCTTCAACGGGTGTGGAGGCAACCCCAATAACTTCCAAACCTCGTTCGAGTGCAGGAAGACTTGCGAAATTCAAAATTTAATTTAGATGCATGTTAAATGCAATAAAATTAACAATGTCCTAAATTTTTTTTTTAATGAAAAACGTGATTTTTATTTCATGTTTTGTCTTTTCTTCACATGTTTTTTCTAAAACATGTAATTTATTTAATGACATCACTATTATGTATACACCTGTAAAATTAAAATACAATTTGAACACGCAAGTATTTACTTTTAATCAGTTCATCGACAGTGCGGCCTTAAGGAACAATAGGAGAGAACAGTTGAAGGTTGATATAAATAACGATTCATACAATATATGCATTATCATATATTTTTCTATCAATCTTAAGAGGTTTAATAATAATAAAGGCGCGCCACAGCTTCTCACTCACACATTTGCTAGTTTCTCGAGATTCTTGTTGGTAGCACCTAAGGACCAGCACCACCCAGCACCACCGCGAGGATTTGGCACATTCGGTATTTAGAGGAATAGCTATCGCTCTGTTTTTCATGCGTGCGACAGAGAGAGAGTCAGTGAATTTTCCTAATTTTTTCATGAAATTAGCACTTCAGGGGTAGTCTGTTATCACCTAAATCCTAAATCTTAACATAATCTTTGGCTTTTGGTAAAAATGGCTTGGATAAACTATAATCTATGACGCTTTATATTTGATTTGTTAATTCGTTAAAATATGTTTATGGTATTCTAATAACAAATACTTTTCTTTATCGTATTTTCGCCGCAAAAAAAAATTACATTTTAATTGTCTATAACAACGAAGATATTGCGAAATTAAAAAAAAAATTACATACGAGCATAGTTTTCCACGGTGTAGATAACATATAAAAAACAATTGGGAAATGGGAATCGAATGACGTTTATGGGTGGGTATCAAACTACGCTTTTGTATGGACGAGCCGGCAGTTTACTCTATTCTAAATGAACCAATGACGAAGAATGAAGCAATTGGAACGTTTTTACCCGACCACCCAAGAAGGAGGGTAATCTTTTGGGGTGTATGTAAGTATAAACGTATGTTTGTGTGTTCCTAAAAGAGAGGAGTCGTTGGACTTCTCTTTACTTCCGGAATGTCAAAGGCTACATTTTGCAGTCGGGTAATTTGTTCCTATTTTAACAATATTATCTGTAAAAATACACTTGACTAAGTTCGTTATTGAAAGTTATAAACTGGGCATATTTATTATACACTGGTAGTGTCTGGTAGCAGTTAGCAAAGTAGAACAATAGTATATATAATAGTACATATATATATTTAATAGTATATAATAGTGATATCAATAATTTAAATGACAAATTTAAAAAAAAAACGTGAAAAACAGACATGAAAAGGCGCGGACATTGTACGAAGCGGAAGCTTTCGTCGTCTCACCATGCCCGCACCACGTCACGTCTGTTATTTACAGTCATGTTTTTGTTAAATTTTTATTTAGAACATTTATCTAAAATAAATCTAAATACTTTTTTAAATTTCACAAGTCTCCCTTCAGTCGTACAAGGTTTCGAAGTTGTTAGGGTTTCCTCCAGAACTGTTTAACGAGAATTCTAAACACTGGTGTTTGCCGATATTGTAAGTATACCTGTAAAAAGTAAGTAGTTATCATACAATTTAACACAAAACTGACATAACCTATAAGCTATTGCAGATAAAAGCAGAAAGTCGCTTTCTGCTTTTATCTGTTTGTTTTTTAGGCATTGCTTATTTGCCAAAAAAACTATGGCCGAGGTAAGCAACAGTTCTCTGGCCGTTTGTTCTTTCTATCAGCCGCTTGGACACTTATATATTTTACACAGAATTCTCCTTAAATAAGGCCTTTGAAATTTTATTTGATAGAGTTAGGCAATCATCGAATACTGTTTTATGTGAGAAATAAGTTTCGAAAAGAGAAAAATAAAAAACCATAATTATAAAACGCTGCGAATTCTTACCTATTCGATTTTTATTTCACTCAAGGTTCCGGGGTCTGCCGGGTGAGTGCACATGTTTGGAACTCCCGTCGCCCGCGTTTCTATAAAACAATCACACCACATTTATTGAGCTAGGTATATATTACTAGCTGATACCCGCGACTTCGTACTAAGCGATGCAGCTCGGCTTTCAGTGGCATAGGCTAAGGGCTCGGGATTGAAACTTGGCCTTCGGCCTCCCCAAACTCTTATACAAACCTTGTCCTGACAATTACGAAAATAACAAAAAAGAAATCATGTCCAGATCGGTCCAGCCGTTCTCAAGTGATTCTCCATCTTACATGTGGATACACTGCGGAATACGCTGATAATTTAATGTTGTGTCATTCTTATGCAGTGCTCGAAGTGCGGTGAGATTATAATATAATCATATTATTATAATACATTAATTGATTTGATTTGATAATTTTAATGTGATATCGTTGTTCGAAGTTGATAATGTTTATATATTTACCTTATCAACTTTTGAGAACGCGCGCTTAAAGCTCTGTATAAGAGTGGCGTGACCTTGAGGAATCGGCAATATGTATACTTCCAAAATGGTTTGTTACTTTTCAAGCTGACAATAATTGGAAATTCTATAAAAATCTGTAAAACTCTAATTGTGACTATCTCTCAGTAATTATGAAAATAACAATGAAGTATAGGTATGTAGAAAGTAACTCACGAAGTACACAAGAGTGACGTGTGACGTTCTGGAATTGGCAATATAACTATATAAGCTGTCAAAATGATTTGTTACTTTTCAAGCCGACATTAATTGGAAATTCCAGAAAAAAAGTGTGAAACTCTAATTATGACTGTGTATCTCAGTAATCACGAAAATAAAAATAAAATATAGGTATGTAGAAAGTAACTCACGAGGTGGTGCGTCTGTTTCTACATCATCTCCAACGGCCAGCGCGCACGCGATCAGCGCAAGAACTACAAATGCGAAGTACAGCCTTCATGTTGACTTGGAGAGTGGACTTGCTTCTGTATAGCTGTCGAAGAAATGATGACATTCTATACTTCAAAGTACCAATTTATAGGATTGTAGTAGCTAATTATCGACAAACGGATGCCTCTTATTGGTTAAAACATCATACAGGAATTCCAATGTTGAAAAAGTTTAGAATATTACTTTGCAGGGACCCTATTCCTGTGCGCTCGAGATTATCTCGGTCACTGTCTCTCTAATTTAGAATTTAATGGGAGTGAGAGTGACCGAGATAATCTCGAGCGCACAGGAATAGGGTCCCAGGTCGGTGATACGATTAATTAATTTTGAATAATGACTAGAAAATATTATGGTAATATGTACATATATTACAAATATTAGATGACGTTCAGATGCGAATGTTATATATTTTTTTATGTTACTCGGTGACGAGACGAGCAAGTCGCTCACCTGATGTTAAGCGTCACGCTTGCCCATAACAGTTCAGTGCCACCCAGAATTTTGAACTTTAAGAGTTCAAAACTATGCGCGGCAATGCACTGCGCTCGTCACCCTGAGATGTTAAATCTCTGTATGCCCAGTAATTACACTGGAAACATTTCCCTTCAATCCGGACCACAGTAATGCTTGCACACTACTGCTTGGTGGTTTGAGGTTTTCAGCTTTAGTGTATTTCGTTCAATTATTTCAAGAAGTTAGGACGGCGGAAGAAGGTTCGCTTGGAGATTTTCGAGGTTTCTACATCTTGATCTTTCTTCATTCAATTATTTTTATGTAGTAGGTTAAGTAGTAACAACTACCTAATAGTTGTAGTTTGTATGTATTTTGCTTAATAGTTAAAGGCCGTCGTAGATTACATAGATTACATCATATATTTTACTACCGTATACCTAGGATAGTAGGTACTAAGGTTTGCTAGGGCTTCCTTGGAGATTCCGGAGCCCTCTGTCGAATACCAAGGCAAGCCACCTGGGAGATTTTAGTGTGTATAATCCCACATAGCTCTGCTGCACCCCAACAGCCGGGTATCTCGGGAAGAGATGAGCATTGTCAGAAAAAAAGTCTGCCTATACCTACAATCTTATTGCTATTTTCATTCAATCAGCTTTTTTGAACTGTTTTTTTTTACTGGAAATATTTATTTATTTGTTCAGATACGCCAACAGTGAACATATTTTACATTCTTCTTCTATACCAATATAATAAAGAGAAAAGATTTGATTGTTTGATTGTTTGTTTGTTTGCATTGAATAGGCTCCAAAACTATTGAACCGATTGGGATTGGGAAGCTACATATATACATGCTACATAGCTATATCCCCGGGTGACATAGGCTATATTATATTTTCAAAAAAATTAGGGATCCTTACTGAAACTCCAATAATGTAACCCAAGATGTAAAAAAAATACCTAAAATATTCTTTCATCGCGTGCGCTGCGAAAACATTGATGATGATAGAATAATCTATACCAATATAATAAAGAGGAAAGATTTGATTGTTTGTTTGTTTGCATTGAATAGGCTCCGAAACTACTGAACCGATTTGAAAAATTCATTCGCTGTTGGGTAGCTTTTTAGCTCTCTTTATAATTATCATTTTTTTTTTGTAACTTGACGCAAATAGAAGGGTTTTCGTGTGTGTATTATAATTTTTATTTTTTTGTTAAATACCCGCGCGAAGCCGGGGCGGGCTGCTAGTGTAATATATTTCTATGTGAGTGAGTACATGGAACTGATATGATCATCCTTTATAGGCATATACAATACTCGCCATAAATAGTGATTAGACAGGGAAATAAAATAAAGTAAACTATAATATTATCGGAATGTTATTAAGAACATATTATAACAGTTTTTAAGATAAAAGAAAAATTAAACATCATAATTAAAACATTATTTATCTCTGGTTAGACACTTAATAAGAAATTAAGTCACCTCCGTCTGTCTGTCCCGCGCTATAGGACAAATTATCGTGGAGACTCTTTCTTTTTGCGTACGGCTTCTATCTTTAACTCTAACTTTTCCCAACACGTTGACTTATTTGCAACAAGGCACAATATATTTAAATCTTTTACAAATCAACAGTTTTTTGATCGTTGATCAAACTAATACGACCTACTAAATTTTTATTGATAGTGTGATAATTCGTTTCATTTATTGTTGTTTATGATTTCGTATGGCTTTATCATCATCTTTTATTAATTATAAAAGATGCACTCAATCAATAATAGCCACTGTTTTTCCTTTAAATGGTATCTTATATTCTGTTAATCAGGCACTCACCTTCACATTGTTTGTTTTTTATTTGTAAAGTTAAGTTAGATAGTTTTGCACTAGCACCATGTTTGTTCTATAAGCGATAGCCTCCGTTGTCCTAGGTGTTCTTATTATCCTAGTGTTTATATTTATTTATTTATTTAGTTTATTGGCACACAAAACAGAATACAGTCAAATAAATACAAAAACAGAATAGGATTTACAGTTTCGATCTGGACTATATCCCTTAAGTATGTGTACACAACACGATCTAAACTTAAAACTTAAAAACTTTTAAAAAAAAAAAGCAGTATTAAAGAGTTGAATTTAAAATAAACATATTGAACATGCAATTAAAGTTACGTCTTAGATTGGGCCGAAACATGGGCCGTGAAAATAATATTCCTGACATCTTTCTTAAACATTGGTAGTTTTTTATTAAAAATGTCAAGGGATTTGTGGTGTTCTTTTGATATTTCATTGTATTGACGACACATTCTAACAATTGGGTTGTAAAAGGACGTGTTATTATTATACACCTGCAAAACAAATGTTTTTGAAAAGCTATCACGAGTTCTAGGTTTAATGTTTATATTAATACTTGAGAGAATCGAAGGGGAATCAATGTGTGAATGTATAATTTTGAAAAGACACACAAAATCGGTACTTAATCTTCTAGTTTCAAGGGTTTGTAAATTGAATTTATCTAACCTTTTTGAGTATGATTGTAGTTTACGTTTCAATCCCTGTCTGTAACATAATATGCTTAAGAACTTCCTCTGTACGCGTTCTATACGTTTTATGTGTACATCGTAGAAGGGAGACCAAATGACGGAATTATATTCAAGTATGCTACGTATCATTGTAAAATAAAGGCTTAAGAAACTAAGTGGCTTCTTAAAATCTTTTGTGATACGGGATATGAAACCCAACAGCTTATTGCTTCTATTTATGATGTAGTCATAGTGGTCTCGGAATGTAAACTTTTCATCAAGTACGATACCGAGATCTCTTATCACCGCCTTTCTTTCCAAACAATGATCTTTGAGTATGTAGTCATAAATGATTTTGTTAGTTTTCGTAGTAAATGTTATGACAAAGCACTTTTTAACATTCAAAAACATGTTATTGTCATGACACCACTTGTTGAGAATATCTATATCAGATTGAAGAACTTCAGAGTCTTTAATACTGCCAACACTGGTGAAAAGTTTGAGGTCGTCAGCATATAAAAGACAAGAACTACTCAATCTGTCTATATTTATTTGTATGAGGGCTGTTTGGTTGTCCAACTAAAATAAAATAAAATAAAATAAATATAATTATAATTATGCTACAAGTAATTACTACTTACTATTACTAAGTATTACTAAGTACTTACTACTAAGTATTAACTACAAGGTAATTAATACACTTTTGACCTGTAAAGCGATATGGCTACGATGTTTTTTAAACATTGGAATGGATATACCGGACAAGATTAGTTTTTAGCAACAATTACGTTTTTACATTGGATTTGCCATATATAAGTATCACTCCCTGATTTCCGGTTAAATATTTTTTATTTTGAAATATTATATAGACGAAGAAAGAATAAAACTAGAAAACATTGTTTATTCCTTCCCCTACGCAAAAATAACAACTTGAAAATTTCTATTTTTACCCGACTTCCCACGAAATAGGGTAATGTTTTTAGGGTGTATGTAAGTATTTAAGTATGTATGTACGAGGTATGTATGTGTGTTCTCCTGTAGCCTAAACGGCTTGAACGATTTTGACGAGTGAGGAGTCGTTGGATTCCTCTTTTCGTCCGGAGTTACAAAAGTTACATTTTGAAGACGTGTTTTTTTTTTAAATAGTGTATTAGGCATGACCTAAAACCAGTTTTCTTAAAATTTGTTCCACGGTATTTGATAATTCGTCATTATTTCTACTATATAAATAAAAGTGAGGAGGCATGATTGAAGCTTACGAATGACATCATAAAACCAACTGGCACCAGTGACCAAGTGGCACCAAAATAGTACACACAATATTTTTTTCCTAAAAAATTGTTAACGGCCTACTTTGATAAAAATATATTTTTTCTATTTAGTTATGTAGATTTAAAATCTTATTTTGAATTATATGTATTTTATTTCTGTCATCTAGTATTGCATGGCGGGAAAACATGATTACATGACATTTCCTGTGTAACAAAAACAACACTTCGAATTACACATATTTTCCGCTGGCGCTCGGACCCCAAGTGTATACAAGTGTTTATTACACTAATAGTGAGGTAATAATACTATTTAGGTTTGCATCAAACAGAATTTTGATTGATTTTCTGGTTTAGATATAATTAGCGATTAGCGATTTTTTGCCATAATCCCCACGCTTGGCAGGCGGCTTGGGGATCGCAGAACGTTCACCGTTCTTTTTTTTTGTTTAGGTTTTAGGAAAAGAAACAGAAAAATAGTATAATATAAATATTATAATAGGATTGGAACCACTCGCAGGACCCAAGTATAATTTTAAGGGGTAGGTAAATATCCCATAAAAGTGATGTTTCATTGTGGGTCACACACACAGATCACACTAGATACCGCATTACGAGATTCGTTGTTCCTACAAAAGTCAACAAAGTTTGAGGAAGGCGCGGGTCGCGGGGAGTGATAATATTTAGGTTTGCATCAAACAGAATTTTGATTGATTTTCTGGTTTAGATGTAATTGGCAATTATCTTGTTTTTTGACTAGCGCGCGCCAAAGCCATCTTTTAAACTGCGCCCGATTGTGTATAATGCTATATTTCTCTTGAAATACCCTCTCTAAACTTTGTTAAAAGTCATGGATCAAAAGTTGCTAAGTATTATGTGACGAAGCCGCCGCGAGAGGTTTTAATTATAAAATATAATTTATAATTAAAACATAATACATAATTTAAAAAAAAAAATAAAAATTATAATAAATATAAATGTATATATTATATAAAGAGTGAGTTAAAGATCATTTCGGCCCTGATACAGTTTATTTATCTTTGCTTTGAAGTAATTAAAATATAAAAAGATATTTTATTAACAAAAAATATATACATATTTACAATAAAAAATAACCTACCTACTACTACTAACCTAATTAAAATTAAAACAAATTATAAACAAAAATAAATAAATACAAAAAACCTAATCTTCAAGCCCCTTGGTGGAAGGGAGTGTGGCCAGAATGCTGGCAGCATTGCCACGCTGGATGGCAACGCTGAGTTTTTGCCCAAAGTAGGCCCCAGCATTCCGGTCACTCGTAATATAAATAGTTTAAATAAAAGCCAGCGTGTTTCCTCATTTCTCGTGCACCCACAGTACGCCCCTAAGATGTCTGACGGAGATGATGTCGGCCCTAATATCTGATGTCCTTCTCCGACATAATATTTATAATTCACACCTTTTTTTTTAGTTTAGGTTTTTGCAAAAGAAAAATAGTATAATATTTATATTATAATAGGATTGGAACCACTCGCAGGAACCCAGTATAATTTTAAGGGTTAGGTAAATATCCCTTAAAAGTGATTTTTTATTGTGGGCCACATACAGATCACACTAGATACCGCATTACGAGATTCGTTGTGCCTACAAAAAGTCACCAAAGTTTGAGACGCGGCGCGGGTCGCGAGGAGCGTTCTCATTGGCTATCTCAAGGTTACGCCTATTCGCGCCTAACAATCAACCAATCAGAGTAATTTGTTATAAGTGTATTTAGACTGATGCATGGTGCTTTTCGAGCGACTTGAATGCAGAATCTAGGGTGTTGTGGCCACATAGAACGGACTCGGTTAGAAGAATGCGTAGTAAAATATTTTTAAAATTATTTGTTGTTGGATGGCGTCACTGAATTTTGCAAAGTATTAAATCGTCATTATCTTTCTCGTTTTATAGCATCTAATTACGAGTCGAGGAGTTTTGGCGGGAACGCGAAAATGTCATGTCGCGTGATTATATTATTTTTCAAAACTTGTGTTATTTCGAGTGTTAATGTGTAAAAATGGTGGATTTTTATTCATTAAATGTTCGTGACCGTGAAATGTCGTGAAACATGCATTTTCGTGTTGTTTCCAAAACTCCATAGAAACCTTTAGTAAAGTCACCACCACTTTACTGGGGTATGACGTGTACTTGACCGTAACTTATTTTACTTGACTTAGACTATGACTGAGACTTGTTTTAATTGTGAAATACTTTACTTCACTTCAAACATTACAAAACTTGACACTGGCTAAATACCCAATGTGTAAAGCCAAATATTTAAGAGAAAAAATATTACGTGTCTAAACTGAAAAAATGACACTGTCATGTGTGAAAGTCGTATGCGCGCGCGCCATTTTGTTCGAAAAGTGTTGTAGTTATACGATAAGAAAATATTTTTCTATTCACAGCGAAGACTTTTAAGGAGAATTCTGTGCCGTAAAGTAACTAATTATTGCAATAATCATAGGAATATAAATTTCCTTAACATAATAACCAACAAATCATATACCGTACAAGGTCACATATGGTATGGCCACAGAATTCTCCTTATAAATAAGGGTATGGCCCAAGCTTCATATATTTTAGAAACATTTTTATTAAACGTTATTTTCTTTTGTTATTACTTAATTAGGCATGTTATCATGTATGTCGTTGACATATTCTATCATGTATATTATCAATTTATCATGTATGTCATTGACATATTTTTGACCTGCAAAGCTATATTTCTTTGAAAACATTGATACCACAGAATTCTTGTATATTTGTTTTGTTATATTGTATAGTTTTTAGCACCAATTAGGTTATCATGATTGGATTTCCCACAGATAGTAATTTTAAAGTTAATGTAATACTGCTTTTATTAAAGTTAGTAGCTTAACCGCACGGCTTCACTCGCATATGTTATAGTAAAACACTAAAATATATCTGTATCTAAGCTAGTAACTTTCATAAAAGCAGTATTTTAATTTGCTTTAAAATTATTAATAAAGATCAGCCTTTAAAAGTCCCGCTACTGGGATATCAGCCTATTCTGAAAGGGTGATTATGCCATATCCACCACTCTGGCCCAGTGCGAGTTGGCGGATTCACATCCATCGTATTTCTTCTCCGGAAATATGCAGGCTTCCTCACGATGTTTTCCTTCACCGTAAGGCCAGTGGTATATCGTATCCGTATGTAAGTTCCAAAAAACTCATCTGTACGGGCCCGCCCGGATTTGAACCCGCTACCTCACGAATCTGAGGCGAGCATTCTCCCACTGAGCTACTACGACTTAAAATATAAATAATCATAAAATATATGGTTATGGGGAATTCTAGACCTTTTGTCCAATAATCCCCTTCCGCCAAAATAAAATAAATGCTAAGGGGATTTCGGGGTTTTTTGTCCAATAATCCCCTTCCGCCAAAATAAAATAAATGCTAAGGGGATTTCGGGGTTTTTTGTCCAATAATCCCCTTCCGCATCTTAAAATGTATGGCTAGAGGATTTTTTGGATTTTTGGCAATAGCATTCTAAAGATAAAAATCTTTTTTTTTTTTTTTTTTAAATTAGAGTTAATTTGATTTGTTAATAGGTTGGCTATTTTTACCTGACTGCCCAAGAAGGTAATATTTTTGAGCTGTATCTAAGTATGTATTACAATTGGCAGTAAGGAATTTTCTTTTTCTTTCATTAATAATATATATATGACGGGGACACAAGTGGGTCACTCGCCATCAGCGAGTGCGTGTCGTCCATCGGCGTAGCCGGTTTATGTTTCAGCAGAAATTCCAAGTTGATTTTACAAAATAAACACTTTGAATGATTACATGAGCTAGTTTTATTGTTATGGCAACTAATTTAGATATAATCACTAATTAATCAAATGGATTCAGAAGGATTTAAAGCAACAGGTTTCTACGATCGCCAAAACCTCTCTCGTGCTCAGAACGGAATGACGTATTTTATTAAAAGTGATTCATCATTCCATTCTGACACAAGTAATCAGTGTTGCCACGTACAACCCCATTCGGGTGATACCCGCTTTAAATCTTAAATAGTTACTGATATTCAAACACAATAATCACAATTGCCTGTGGCCAGGCTCCGACATATATTTCAATAATATTTTCTTTTTCTTTCAATTATATGACTTGTTTATTAACATTAACACATCTCGCAGGTTATTTCCTTCAAATTTAATTTTGTTTCACGACATTTGATAATTCGTTATCTTTTTCTCCTACAGCAAACCATTTAAATTAGGGCTCTAAATGACAATAACACTGGAACACTAGAAGAACCGCGAAGGTCTTGTTGAAGCACGAACTGACCTCAAAAATCTGGCACAAAAAAATAAAAACATCTTTTTTTTCCAAACGATCTCAGCATTTTTTTGGAGATTGTAATTCAGTTTTGTAAAAAGTCATGAAACAAAATGTCGCCATAATTTTTTTCACCTCTCTATAAATCATAAGCGGTTTGGTTTGTGTGTTGATTCCTAAGAAAAGCTTGTTATTTTATATTATATATATAGATTCAACTTTGGATAATATACTAATTGGGTTACGCCTTTGACATCGTTTTGTTCTGGGGTTTCCTATAAATAGGTTCTTAGAAATGTGAACAGCATCATTTGTTTAACAGAAGCAGCGGCACATCTACTTTTCAAGACAACATGAAGGCATTTACTGATGATGGTGACGACGGACCTTGTGAGTACTATTTTCATGTTGCGTTTGTGATATTAGTAAGCCTGTGATTGTCTGTTGTCGAGCGACCAAAAAGATGCTTATTTGCTTGAACAGTTGTATGTATGTTTGATGTGCATTGAGAATTGTTCCCGTTTATACTGATACCTTTGCTTCACTCTGTCATCATCATCAATATCATCATCAGCCAGAAGATGTCCACTGCTGAACATAGGCCTCCCCTTAACAAAGCTCTCTCGGTCAATAACTAGCTATTCGCCTCGAGCTGGAACTTGGCGACCCCTGTAACTTTCCAACCTCTTCTTTTTCTTTTATTCGACTTAACATTTGTATTTGCATGAACTACTACTACAAAATTTCACGAAGAAGTAAAATATAAGTACAAACGCCGATTTGGTCCCGTAGACGTTTTTTTAACACTGAGACCTTCGCTTCATTCGGTCAATAATAACTAATTTGACTCTTACTAATAACTCTTTATTTAATATTGCAGCAAATCTTTGTGTCAAAGTACCAAGCGAAATACTAGAAAAAGTGACTCCATGGCAGCCATGGAAAAAGCCTGTCATAGATGATTTCGATCAGTTCATGATCGACAAAACAGGTATTTACTTCTAGAATTAAACACGAACTACGTAAAAAAGCGACACTCCCGCCGCCAATTTGTCGTCGCCAGCAACATAACACAACAGCTAGCAATACCTACTCCGTGCGAGCTGGTCGTTACCATCTGTTCTACCAATAGAAGAAATAGGAAAAATATGACCCTTTTGGTTATTTCTAACACATCTCTTCTCGTTTCTTGTCCGCTTTGGTTGAGTCTGGGCCTCACTCGGTTGCCACCGCGCGCGGCGTAAACCGCGACCATGCGTTTTGCCGAGCGGTTCACTGCAGCGACTCGGTGCGGCGCGCGTAGGGAACAAATGTACGGGTGAATGAGCTTGATGCCACGAGCAAGACAGAGCGAATAAGACAGCAGCAGCGGGGTGATGCATTGAGTGGCGGGCGACGAACAAAATATGTCAGAGGATTTTGAAGCGAAAAATTAACACAGAAGCAATAATTAGCGGAACTTTAAATCGACCTAAGATAATGAAGGCTGATTATTCTAATTAGATATAAAAGCCTAAAACAATAAAACAACGCATACAACAGTGTTTAGTGATTGCTTTATTGTAGTAGAACAGAGTGCGTCAATCGCAATGCATCTAGTGCAGCTATTGCAGTTCGCAAAGACTTTTAGGTACAGTATTGTACTATACCTACAACTGGTACTACTATCAGAAATAGCCAGAATGTTATAGTACAGTGGTGCTAACAAGTGTATAATTGTCGCACCATTGTGAACCTAGTCTGACGCCGCTCTCACCGGGGCACGGTTGTCGCGCGTCGCGTTGTTCTCGCGAGCTATGTATACAATAGACAATAGTTTATTTGTAGCAAAAAACATGGAAAAATTAATTATAAAGTGAAAAATAAACAAAAAATACATAGAGTTTTTTGCCACAAACCATGGTCCAGAAATCCCCTTATAGAATCCACCCTGTGAAGGGGATTTTTAGACCATGTCTCACAGGTATCGATATGCTACGAAGCGGCGAATCTAGTGGTTATTGGAGACCTCGAGAGATGGCATCAATAATTTTCAAGCTCATGCAACACAAGGTTGGGACGCTGTTCGCTGTTCGCTGTTCGGATCATCGCGTCTAGTCTATTTATCAGCCTATACTGCTGTCCCAGAAGAGAGAATAAAAAAATTTCCTCTTCTGTGACTGCTGTTGAGTTTTTTAAATCGTTTTTTTGTTTTGTTTTGTTGTTTTAAGTTATATTTTATTATTGTTTTTTATTACTGCGGCCAGAAACACGATGAGTGGCGAGGGAAGTAGGAAGACATGATTATAGTGTGGCCAAGTTAGTCGTCTTGCTGCTGGTAATATCGCCATTTGCCCGCCGCTCCATCATTCATTCATTGATTCTTCATATTGATTGATTCATTATTTGTTTGCAGGTTGCGAGTACGTGGCTCTCAGTGCGAACCAGTTAGACTACAGTATAACACGTAAATACAGTGGATCGCTCGAGTTGAATTTTGCTGTACGAGGTTTTTATATGTACATTGCCGTGTATTGGCAAAACCCGTACAATCACGTTTACTACTGTAAGTATCTACTCTTAGTACAATATAATTATAAATAATGTTGTAAAATCCAAGGGTCTTATAACCAATTGAATTGCGTTCTTAATAAAATTAATTTTTAGAAAATAAACCGAATTCAAACTTAAACTAAAAAGTAGCAAATAATATTTAATTACTTCAAAGCAAAGAGCATTAAAGGACAATCGACAAACCTATTGATACCTATATACCTATGTACAATTTATAATCAGTTATAGTTGAAGTCTACAGAAGTTTAATCTACAGAAATATTTACTAGTAAACCTTCAATTGAAATATGAATTAGTAACGCCATCTAGTAAAGTTTGATGGAACTGACCCTGAAAACCGCTCGTTGGCGGGACTATCATTAATATTTTATGGCCCATAACAGAGCCATATGCAGTATTTTTTTGCACCTGACTGACTTTGCACACGACCGACAAAATATTCTGGAGAAAAACTGCGAAAACCGTATTATCGCCCTAACAGCTTCTGATAATAGCTTAGCTCATATTAGTTTCTTCATAATGATTATCATACTATTATGATAATAGTAATAATATATATAATATATAGTACTATAGTTAATAGTATGATTATAGTAATAGTAATAGATAATCATAATAGTATGATAATCATTATGAATAATAGATAATCATAATAGTATGATAATCATTATGAATAATAGATAATCATAATAGTATGATAATCATTATGAATTACTAGAAGCGTGTCACGACACGCACTTGACATATTTTAAATTGTTTATAATTAACTTATTACAGATATTCATGGACCAGAAGGTACATCCCGAATGAAGTCCTTCATATTTGACGAAGGGTGGTCACCTAAAGAAACACAATCTACACCCGACATCGTAGGAGAAAACAAATACACAGCATTTTACATCAAAATAGATGCAGGTTAGTACCAGTGGACCCGGGTACCAGCGGACCCGGGTACTACCTGGGTATCAGCGGACCCGGCCCGCGTATGAACTACAAACTTGCGTTCAGAACCACGGGAGGACATGCAGTAACGTCCTCTTAGTAAATGGTGAGCGTCCTGCGATCACTAAGGCGTCTGCCAAGCGTGATGTTTCTGGCAAATTCCGTCCTCTACGGGACCTCTCCCTTAGAAAGGGGGTGACGGGGGATAAATGATAAATCAGATTCGAGGCTCTATTTTTAAATCGCTCGTATTATATGATGTTTCACACGAAAATATTATGCGAAATGAAAGATTTTCTTTTCGTAGAAGCAAATTCGAATAGTTCAAACCGCACTCGTGAAGTGAGGTAGGTAGAGTGTGATATGATTATTTCAAAAATTACATTTGTTTGGGATTTCTTTCGAAATTCATTCATTTCGTACGATATTTTTGTGCGAATATAATAAGAGCGATTCAAAAAAGCTCATGGCCCGTTTGTATACACCTTCAAAACTTTATTAGTCCGGCCTGTATAGCACAGAGCCAGCAGTCCTTCTTGGTGTTGCCAACAGTAGATGGTTTATTGTTTCAGGTACCATGACATTCGCCAAGATTTGTGACACGGAACCAAGCTTCCGGCCATTCAAGCGAGACATACCTATTAATAATAACGACGAAGTTAAAATACAGTTCATTCCACTTTCAAAACAGGGTTACGGGGCTGCACTTCTAATTTGCTAAGATACAGGTAAAGTTTTTGTTTTTTTAGCTACCTATACTTCCTCAACCTTAAGTCTGAAAATACAAAAAAAAAAAAGTGTTTTGCATATTTTATTATTATAGTCATTGAGCAACATGGTACCGGCCCGAACGGGTCCGCCAGAGGCCTGTGTTGCGGCCGGAGGCATATGTTGCTCTAAGACTTTAGTTGTATATTAATGTAATAATAGACACAGATATAATCAATGGTGTAAATGAAAAGTGGGAGACAAACATGCGAATAGCAGACGTGACGTGACGCGGACATGGTGACGTGAGGCAGAAATTGTGACATAGTGGTGCGGACAACGGACATTGACGTGGCGTGTGTGGCGTTTATGTTGCTGGAATCAAAGAAATAGTCCGCTTCGTAGAATATGTTTCTATATTCAATTTCTAATTTCACAATACTTCCTGCACTCGAACAAGGTGACGAAGTTGTTGGGGTTGCCTCCGCATCCGTTGAACATGAATTCTTCACACTGGCGGCTGCCGATGTCGTATGCAAACCTGTAAAAAGTAGAACCAATGAAATCATAGTTGTAATTAAATTTACTGAATGCTGCGCGTTATTAAGATTACGAATGTTAAGCAAAAATTCGTTATTATATCATTGAATTTGACTCCATCCTCAAACTAATAAATTAAAAAATTAATTAATTAAAAATTAGATGTTTATAATAATAGTTAGATAATTTTAGATTTTTTAATTAAAAATAAAACAAAGAAATCTATCCATAAGTTTGTTTCGATCTCTTTCGTGAAACTAAAATATATCAAGACGAAAATTTATTTAGAATATTGCTCATGTTAATATAAATGGAATAGATACAGCAGTTTTTGGAAAAAACAAACTTTTTCTACAAAAACATGAACAGTGCGAAAGAGAGAGCTGTGATACTACTGTGCTGGGTATGTTCGATTAGTAGGCTGACATGTTCCAGGATTGTAGGAGCGGCTAGTGACACGATTTGAAGTCTATTTTGCAAATAAGTGCGCATCATATTAAGCTTGATGGAGCCCTCAAACCCGTGATGTTCTATTTTTAATGTTAAGATATCGTGTCTCAAACGGGTAACAAAAAAATATTTTTTGAATGTCCCACTTCCTTTTAATGACCGACTCCAGTATTATTGATGTTGTAAGTAGTATGGAAACCGGGAAATAATTACTGAGTTCCGTACTATCCCCTTTTTTAAACTATTGTTTTCATCTTTTTTATATATATATATTTTATATATATATATATATTAATCAGTTTCTGTAGTGATGAAAACAATAGTTTAAAAAAAGGGATAGTACGGAACTCGGTAACTATTGCCCTATCGGCTATTATTGTCTCTTGTTTGTTTATTATATGTCAGTTTACTTGAAATATTTGAAAAATAAGTTATTAAATGAGTCTACTATCTCCTTACATTCTGTTAATTCTCTGCCATCTTCAGATTTCATCTTATTTTATTCCGCCTGTTTTTTACTGGACGCCACTTGTACATTATTTATCTTCCAAGTTTTATTTATTGTATTATTTGATGCTCTATTCCTACGTCAATTATTTTCCTTAATTTTTTTTTTTTATAATTCGTTATATCTGTGTGAATCTTTGTTCGTTCAAATGAATTTCTTGCATCATTTCCATCTTTGCCAAAATCTTATTCGATATTTCAACAGCACATATTAGTGTCCACTGTTAAGTCACCTCGCGCTTAACGAGTTTTTTAGAGGAAAAGCTACATAACAGCAATACCAGGCAGGATGGGGTCAAACGGAAATCAACATTTCTAATTAAAAAAATGTTTTGAATGAGTTAGTGCTCTTGCGGTAGCTGAAGTGAGCTTGCTTTCCTAAAATAGACTACCTCGATCGAACATAATATTTTAATATAAAAAATCACTGAATGGAATTTAAAAAATAACAGTCAGTTAACAAAGCCAAGGGGTTTATAACATTTTATATTTTGACGAAGAAGATAAAATCAAAAATAACTTCGACTAAAGATTTTTAAGTTTTTTTCTTTCTTCAAAACATTCTAACGACTATCTATCTCTCTGTCTGTGTATTTGTCGCGTTATCATGGCTAAGCGGCTCAACGGATCGAGCAGAATTTTTGCATAGATATAGCTTTAAGGGTAGGAAACGGACATGGGCAATTTTTTTTGTAGGTCCACGCGAACGAAGTCGCGGTTAACAACTAGTAAGCAATAATAACATGAACAATTGCTATAAAACAATGGCATCGGTATTCTAAAAACCGGTTTTTTCCGTGTTTTTATATCTTCAAAAACATCGAAAATGTGTGAAAGAGTAGAGCGGCCTCATTCACTTACCTATTTGATTTTCTCTTTCCTTGACACAAGGTTCCGGGGTCTGCCGGGTGAGTGCAAATATTCGGAATATCGGAATTTGGCGGCGGAGGTTCTGTTGTTGTTGTGCTGGGTTCTGTGACCGGTTCTGATGGGTTGGGTTCTGTGACCGTTTCTGTTGGTGTTGAGCTAGGTTCTGTGACCGTTTCTGATGTGTTGGGTTCTGTGACCGTTTCTGTGGGTGTTGAGCTGGGTTCTGTGACCGGTTCTGATGGGTTGCCTTCTGTGACCGTTTCTGTTGGTGTTGAGCTGGGTTCTGTGACCGGTTCTGATGTGTTGGGTTCTGTGACCGTTTCTGTTGGTGTTGAGCTGGGTTCTGTGACCGTTTCTGTTGGAGTTGAGCTGGGTTGTGTTACCGGTTCTGAGGGGTTGGCTTCTGTGACCGTTTCTGTTGGTGTTGAGCTGGGTTCTGTGACTGTAAATCAAAATAAAACGGAATTAAGTACAATCACTTAAAATTTTTGAAGTTAACTTAATAAAAAAAATACTCTGAATACAAGGGTCTTCAACCAATGTGTTTTGCCAGTGATGACATATGGATCTGAAACGTGGTCCTTAACTGCTGGACTTTTGGAGATACTCAGAGTCGCACAGCGGGCAATGGGGAGAGCTATTCTCGGAGTTTCTGTGCACGTGGAAATTCGGTACGTTAATTGGTACGTCCTCAGAGTAAGTAAGCCCTGGATTATCACGTAGGCTATCACACCAATATTATAAATGCGAAAGTTTATTGGAAAGTGTGTTTGTTCCCGTTCAGCTCTGTAACGGCTGAACGGATTTGAATGGATGGATGGTATGGAGGTAGCTTACACTCTGGATTAGCACATAGGCTACTTTTTATCCCGGAAAAATAAACTGTTTCTATAGAATAGCGGGTGAAACCGCGGGGTGCAGCTAGTCACGACACTCAGGATACACGTAAATTCACAAAACTTATTAATAATCATCATCATTATAAGCCAGAAGATGTTCACTTCTGAACCAAGACCTCCACCTAAGAAGAGGGGTGTTGCCATAAATCCTGCGTTGGATGACGTTGGATCTTCCCCGTTTCTGAAGTGCATCCGAAATGTTTGCGAGAACGCAAACTGATGGCTTTCAGGCCGTCATTCGCAAGAACATGACGTCGCTTGTGAGGTGAGTGCGGGGAGGCACAACAGCATCCTCAAAACTGTGGCTGAAGATCCACCGCTACTGAGGCATTTCGTGGTTACGAAGATTATAAGATTATCTCAATTTTGTAATTGTCGGACCGCGCGAAGAGATTTTTTAGTGCTTTCTTATTCACCAACTATTATTTTAACAATAGTTTTTAAGTCTTATTTACGAAAGCGTTGGATCTAAGATGTCCGTAATAAATACTTTGAATAACATTGACTTTTACTTTCAGCCCTAATCTAAAAGTGTACCTGGAGTGGTCAGGTACACAAGGGAGCTGATTGCAACAGGTTTTTTATTTTAGTCCTTTATATATCTTCGTTTGGATAGTTGGAATGGTAACTCACCAGGTGGTTCTACATCATCTCCATCGGCCAGCGCGCACGCAATGAGTGCAAGAACTACAAATGCCAAGTATCCAGCCTTCATGTTGTCTTGAACAGTAGACTTGCTTCTGTATCGTCGTCTAAGAAAATAATACGCTTCAAACTTCATCCAACCTATTTATACTGAAGTTGGTACCTATTGGATGTGGACGCCTCTCATTGGTCAAGATAACACTCATTTATGTCACTAGGTATGTATTTTTTCTCTATTAAAGTAATTACCATAATTATGGCATCGTTCAGGATAGCGAAAATTTGACTGGCTGTATCTCCGGAACCAATGTAGCTAGATGTAGCAAATATAGTTTGCTTTACGAAAGTATATCGTGATCTCTTCCTTAGTGAGTTTAGCCATAATTTTGTAGTTTTTCGACCACCATGGAAGTAGCACATGGTTTTCAAGATTGCAAACTTGAATATATAAAGTACTCTCGAGGGTCCTTACAACATAGAAATAATTGTAGATATATGTGCATTAGCGATGTTTGCTTGTGTCGATATTGACTGTCCTGTTGTGCTGTCTCTGAATTATATATCGTATTCCGGATACACGGAGAGATACGGCCACATGGGTTGTATATACCTAGTTATTATAATGGGTGCCGCAATACGGGATCGTTGCGCTTGGTTCCAAAGCGTTCTCATTGGCTATCACAAGGTTACGCTTATATGCGCGCCTAGAAATGAACCAATCAAAGCAATTTGTTATCGTCCTGAATGCGGAGTGTAGAGGGGATTTGTGGATACGGCTAACTGGAAGTCATTCTAAGATTACCAACTGGTAGTGGGCTTGAACATTTGGATTATCT
Organism: Apocheima hispidaria; assembly: GCA_947579745.1. Taxonomy (NCBI): domain Eukaryota; kingdom Metazoa; phylum Arthropoda; class Insecta; order Lepidoptera; family Geometridae; genus Apocheima; species Apocheima hispidaria. The sequence goes on from OX388171.1 coordinate 1,153,743, forward strand.
ATAGACCTTTAATGGTCTCTGGATGATCCAACTGTTATTTTTATGTAGTAGGCTAAGTAGTTTAGGTAGTTGTAGTTTGTATGTATTTTGCTTAGTTAATAAAGGCACATGACATAAAAAAAAGACACGGAGACATGAATCGTATCACTGGACCGCAAACAATTTTCAAGCAAAGGTTGGCTTAGACATGTAACTTTAAAGCTTTCTACAAGTTTACTATTAGTACTCACGGGATATTTACCACGGTTATTATTTTTGTTGAATACCTAATAGTAATGTTGTAACCACCACGAAAGTCTAAAACAGTGTTTCTACAAGTTCATTAAGAAGAATTTGAAAATTAATTTAATACATGCAATTCAATTCCTACATCTGAAACTGAATCTGAATCTTATGTAAATATATTTTTTTTTAACTAAATTGTTTGTAGTTATTATAGTACAAACAATTTTCGGATGTTTTTATTTCCAACGGTCATACGTTGGAAATTCCACAGATAGCCTTTAACGATAACCAGAGTTCACGGGATTTCCTAAAAACTTTAATAACAACTGATAACTTTTTTAAAGCACTGATTGGGTCCAGAAAGTTAACCTTTGACATTGCTTGGTACCTAACTATGTATGATTTCTTCAACCAATAAGAGACATCCGTGTAGCGATAACTAGCTACTACAATCCTATATAAAATGGATGCTCTGAAGTAGGGAGATCATCATTTCTTCGACAGCGATACAGGAGCAAGTCCACTCTTCAAGATAACATGAAGGCTGTATACTTCGCATTTGTAGTTCTTGCGCTTATCGCGTGCGCGCTGGCCGGTGGAGATGATGTAGAAACAGACGCCACCTCGTGAGTAACTTTTCTACATAGCTATACTTCTTGTTATTTTCGTGATTACACAGAGATATAGTCATAAATAGTGTCTTTTTCTGGAATTACCAATTAGTGTCAGCTTGAAAACTAACAAGCCATTTTGGCAGCTTATACGAGTACATACATATTGCCAATTCCAGAAGGTCACGCCACTCTTAGGTGCTTAGAGTTTTCAGCGCGCGGTGTTTGAAGTTGACAAGGCTATATGGACAAGACCATGAATGACGGAGCATCATTTGAGAATGGCTAGACCGACTTGGAGATGATTTATTTTTTGTTGTTCTCGTAATTGTCAGGAGAAGTTTTGTATTAAGAGTTTAGCGAGGCCGAAGGCCAATCTTCAATCCTGAGCCCCTGAGCCTGCGAGACTGAAAGCCGAGCTGTATCGCGTACAACGTCGCGGCCACGACGCGTCGTTATATATACCTAACCCTATAAATCTGGTGTGATTATTTACAGTAACGCAGGCGGTTGAAGTTCCAACCATGTGCACTCACCCGCCAGACCCCGGAACCTTGTGCTCTAATCCAAAATCGAATAGGTAAGTATTTGCGGCTTTATTAATATCTATGCTTTTTGATTCTTCTCTTTCGTAACTTATTTCTCACATGAAACAGCATTCGATGATTGTCATAACTATGTGTTTAAGCGGCTGATAGAAAGAATAATTTGTTAAGAGCATATCGGCCATGCTTAGTAGAGTTCCGTAGGTGCGTAGGATGTCTGAAGTACTTATCCGTTTTTACCACTTATCTCAAAAAGTAATTATCACATGTTGCTTAAAATAATTTTAAAGGAAGGTTTTTACACAGATGAATAGAGAAGTTTTTACTAAGATCTATCAACATGGAAGATTGCAAGTTTCTGAGATGCATAGTTTAGAAATGGCAAGGTGAGGGAGACACATTGTAAGCAATTTTGTCGGCCCACATTTCACAAGCGGTACATCTGATAAAAAGATGATGTAGGAAGCCATAAGTTTATTTTTAAATACCTTTTTTAATGATACCCCACATGTGAGGGAAACGCGAAAAATTTTTTTTATCCCCACTTTACGTGTATTACAGCCACCCTATTAATATAAAATTGATTTTTTTATTCTTCCAAAATTGCATCTTAAAAATACCTGTTCAACGACACCCCACATGATGGAGTTCAGCGAATTTTTTTTTTACCCCCAGTTTACATGTATGGGAGCTACCCATACTTTACAAAAAAACATTATTACTTTTATTGTAATCTATAGGTTTATATTTAAACTATCGTTATGCAAAATTACATGAATGTAAGTTAATAACTTTGAAAGTTATAGGGCTGTGAAAGATTAAGACAGACAGACGGACATGACGAACTAATAACGGTTCCTTTTAGTACTACGGAACCCTAAAAAACGACCAAAGGACTTTTGCTTACCTCGTCCATATATTTTATTTGGCATTTGGAATTGATAAATTACTGTTTATTTATTATATTGATTTTATTTTTTGACGTTGACTAATTTATTGTTGATTTTAATTTTTGTTTGTTGTGGTCTACATTTTATTTTTTGAACGAAATTTTTTTTTTTTATTTGTACTGTTTCTACTGACTTTTTGACATGTTTTAGCTAATTTTATAAAGTGTATGGGTGTAATTAGCCTGAATAAATTATTTTTAATCTAAATTGCTTATTTGAGACAGCGTAGACAGACAGGGTAGGGAGGCCTTTGCCCAGCATTGGGACATGACAGGACATAATAATAATAAATAATTTGAGTTACTGACGCCAGACTTCCTGTTTTCTATCTATATTAGTTTATAGATAATTTAAATTTTGTGTTTAATTTGTATTATAATTAGATATTTTGCTCTTTTTTTACAGGTATGCCTTCGATATCAGCAGCCGCCAGTGTGTAGAATTCATGTAATGATAGTTGTAATTTGCATGAATAAATAAATAAATAAATAAATAAATGTTCAACGGCTGTGGGGGCAACTCCAACAATTTCGATACCTCCTTCGAGTGCAGGAAGACTTGTGTAATTCAAAACTTAATTTAGATACATTGTAGATACAATAAAATGAACAATATTGTTTTAACAAATAACAAATTGTTTTGTCTATTTTATATCGTAAAAGTATATTTTCTTTACTGGTTGAGTAACAAAAATCCCTAGCCTCGATACTGCATCACAAAGCTTTTATTAGAGTTATTGACCGAGCGAAGCGAAGGTCTCAGAGTTTACTGGGACAAATCGGCATTTGTATGTATGTTTGTATGTTTATGTGTATATTTGTCCGGTGATAACTTGCGAACCGTTGATCCGATCTTCATGAAATTTTGTAGGCAGGTAGTTCATTTCAATACAATTTTTAAATTTGAATATGAGCTGAATCGGTCCAGGGGTTCTGAAGATATAAGGGTCGCGAGGTCTCAGTTCGGCGCGAACTACTAGTATAATGTAGGGTGAATTGTGGACAAGGTTAACCGGAAGGTATTAAAAGAATTCCAATGTTTTTGGATGGTAGCGCATGCAGCCAAAGCCCCGACTCCCAGCGAGGAACAGAACAGAAAACAGAGATCAGGAAGTAAGCGAGCGTGCTCTGGAGAACAACTTCAAGAATAAATCAGGTTTTGAAGTTCTAACACCCACGTAGTAGCCAGTCTCGCTGCCTCCGAGAAGCGGGAGCTCTAAGCAAAGGTTGGCGTGGACATGCAATTCTTCAGCTTTCTACAGGTTCATTAGGATGTAGAATTTGAAAATTAAAGTTATTAGTGCTATTCAATTCCCATATTCGGATCTGAATGTTATATAAATATATTATTTTAACTACATTATCAATGTTTGTAGTTAAAATTTAATACAGATGCATTAATCATATCACAGACCCGCAAACGGTTTTCTGATGTTTTAAAACGTTGGAAATTACACAGATAGCATTTAACAATAATCAAAGTTCATCGGATTTTCCAGAAACGTTAATAATTACTGATAGCTTTTTTAAAGCACTGATTGGGTAAAGAAAGGTAACCTCTGACATTGCTTGATACCTAGCTACTCATGATTATTTAAACCAATAAGTGGCACCCGTGTGGCGATAATACTAGCTACTAAAATCGTATAAAATGGATACTCTGAAGAAGAGAGAGCATCATTTCTTCGACAGCTATACTTTTTTGTAAATACATACATATAATACATAAACACCTAGACAAAGAACAAACATCCAAGTTCATCGCACAAATGTTTGTCCTGTGTGGGAATCGAACCCACAACCTAAAGCTCAGAAGGCAGAACTCCACCAACTTAGAACGACTCCCGATCTGTTTCAGAGCTATTAGAGCTCCTGCATCAGGAAATACGCGCGTTCTCGGAGACTGACGCACACGCACTCGAAGATAATATCATCACTACGCTTACAAAGATTAAGATTCGGGAGTTCCACAGAGAAAAATGAAAAGAAGCGATTGTATAAAACATGTACTAGAACTGAATACCGATAGACATAGAGCGATAGAGTCAAGCCATCGATAGACCAAGACAGTGATAGCCGCCATTTTCATACATGTTCAAATCTCTTTTTTTACTAGGCGCTTGCGCCAGACTGCGCGCACTGACGTCGACCGTTGCTGCAACCGGTCGTACACGGTTCTTACATGTTCAAATCTCTTTTTTTAACTAGGCGCTTGCGCCAGACTGCGCGCACTGACGTCGACCGTTGCTGCAACCGGTCGTACACGGTTCTTACATGTTCAAATCTCTTTTTTTAACTAGGCGCTTGCGCCAGACTGCGCGCACTGACGTCGACCGTTGCTGCAACCGGTCGTACACGGTTCTTACATGTTCAAATCTCTTTTTTTAACTAGGCGCTTGCGCCAGACTGCGCGCACTGACGTCGACCGTTGCTGCAACCGGTCGTACACGGTTCTTACATGTTCAAATCTCTTTTTTTAACTAGGCGCTTGCGCCAGACTGCGCGCACTGACATCGACCGTTGCTGCAACCGGTCGGGAGTCATTCTCAACCGTTAAAATTTTAACGTGAGTTAAAATTATATTAATAACCATCATAAACATGACATGGATGACGGAACATATCCTCGAATTGAATTTCCTAAAAACAAAAATATTCAGTTTAGACCCTATCAAAAACCCTCTTGACATTAATTTTTCCTATAATAATAATAAAGCTGATTGCGTTGACACGGCTTCATTATTGAGCTTAGAACTTAATAAGCTTATAAACTGGAAAATCCATATACCAAAAAAAAAAAACGAAATTGATGGTAATTCAAAACAGGTAGTACGTATTGAACTACTCAGTAGTAATACTGATCCGGATATTTACAGTAGTAGATATAGTAGTACTAGAGATACAAGGTTGTATTATTTGTACTACCAGTTGCCAAGGCAAGGGACTTTAAAATTCATTACGGCATCAGACTACGGTTAAAAGGACTTTAAAACTCATTGGAAAAATACTATGTACATTAAATGGACCACGCCATTTTGAATTTTGAATAACATTTTCTTATTTCATATGTTTACGTAACCCATGTGACTGAGCAGATCGCTGATGCTGCTTCTTGCCGGTCGAAAGCCATGCTGAGCGTCTGAGAGCTGCAAACTCACCTCTGCTGCTAATGATTGTTCGAATCATCGACTCAAAAAGTTTTGCCGGTGAAGATAGTAGTACCGAGACAGGCCTATACTCGCCTACTTTAGCACGCGACATCCCCTCTGGTATCACTTTTACCGGTTACCGGTACGACCATAGTTACCCTCCACGTTCGGGAAACTCTGCCGAAGACGTCTCTGCTTGACTATGATTATTTATAAGCGCGTAGAAGCGTTTAGTTAGGACTAGACGACAATCCTTTAAAATAAAATTTATATATTTATATATTATACATTTATAAATTTATATATTATATACGCAAATCTATAATAGCACTTAGCTCTTTATTAGCATATTCGTTGGTATTTCCTTTTGTAAAGTCTTTAATTTTTATATTCCGTTTTAGTTGATAAAATATTTGTAAAACTTGATAAATGGCACGGACCCCGGAGTCCGTGGAGCAATATTATATATATAATAAAAAAAAAAAATATATGGTGTCGTTAACATAACCTTCACCTTATAAGGGCTCCCTACAGCTCTAAGGCCCTATTGCAAAATTGCGAGCACGTGACGCAAGTGGCAAGTTGTCGGGCGGTGTGGCGGTCTAAGGAGGACGCCTTTGTTCAGCAGAGGACTGTCTTCCGGCTGATGATGATGATGATAAAAAAGGGTATGCTAAGCCAAAAGGGGCTCATAGTACTCATAATTTGGAACAACTGTTGGATTTACTATGGGAATAACCCTGAAATAGAGAAAAAAAACCACCTGTTCCATATTGAACACCAGGTGTTTTTAATTTTCTTTTTCAGGGTTATTCCCATAGTAAAGGTTCATAATGATGGTATTATGAGCCATTTTCGGCTTAGCATACTCTTTCCATATAACCTTGAATATCTAAAACTGAATTTTGAAATGTAGAAAAACCCAAAAAAAATAAACAATTTAAAAAAAATTGAAATTGAACAGAACTTCAATTCAGAATTGAATTGTACGTGAAATTTGGACAGTAGTTTTCTATTGCCATGTACCCATTAAGAAACAAATTTGCGATATTCAATCCCTAAAGGGGTGAAATAGGTTGTTATCTAAAGAAGTTTGCTACTGAAAGACAACATTATGAAAAACTTTTACTATGAGGCCAATCCTGAAATAGGAGGTCCGCTTCGGTTGCTGGCGCCACTCAAGTTCATAAAGATTTTTAGAGGCTACCTATCCTTTTTAAAGTTAAGACACACGGCCGATATGACGGCCGAAGGGCAGATTTCAGAAGAATGTCAAGGAGGGAAAAAAACATGCCAATATCTTTTGTTACAACCATGGATCTTGTATTCGTCTAAGGTTACAACATTTGATATTTATTTATTTTTCTCGACCAATGAGAGACGTCCAAGTAGCAATCGGTTTATCTCCTCCAGTATAAAAAGATAGAATAAAGTTTTAACAGCCTCATTTCTTCGACAGCGATACAGAGGGAAGACTGCTAGTATACATTCATCTATGGGGAAGACTGCTCAAAACAACATGAAGGCTGTATTCTTCACATTTGTAGTTCTCGCGCTCGTCGCGTGCGCGCTGGCCGATGGAGGTGATGTAGAACCACCTGGTGAGTTACCTTTTCATCTAACTAAACGTAGATAAGCGGCATTATTTTTTACCAAGTCAAACATCTCGCAGGCATCTCCCTTGTATAATACCTAACTATTAAATTGTGGCTAAGAGTCAATTGTAACTAGTTCACGGCGAATTGAGACCTCGCGACCCCTATATCTTCACAACCCCTGGACCGATTCAGCTCATATTAAAATTTAAAAATTGTATTGAAATGAACTACTTGCCTACAAAATTTCATGAAGATCAGATCAACGGTTCGCAAGTTATCATCGGACAAATATACACACAAACATACATACAAATGCCGATTTGTCCCAGTAAACTCTGAGACCTTCGCTTCACTCGGTCAATTAACACGAAACATTACACGGAAGGAACGTGGGTGTCTGGTAAAAGCTTAGGAGCTAAAAGATGTGAACAAAAAATAAAAAAAAGATTTAAAATCATACAAAGCTTTTTTTTGTGAGTGTACACAAAAAGGTGTTATTGGGGTTTCATTTTGAGTGAATCATCGTCCTTCCCCCCGCCCTTTCTTGGGAGGCCTTTGTTCGCCAACGGACGACTTCTGTTAACGATGATGATATGATGATTAGGTTTTGTGAAAGGCTTCGAAAGGCTTTTGCTTGATTAAAAAATACTTTTTATTTTCATTAATCTATGATAATTATACATTTATCCTGCGTTTCGTCACGGTCCTCACACATCAACTCAGCACAACCCAATACAATGAAGATTGAAATGTGAACATTACTAAAAATAATAATCTATTAGTAATAATTTATTTCTTTAAAAAAAACAAAATAACAATTTACTTATGCGGCTAAACATAAAAAACTGGTAAACTACTGTCAAAATGGCCTTTAAGCCCGTATTTCAGCGCATTCAATAAACTACCTATTAAAACAGCGATAAGCGGTGAACGGGATGTTAAAATGTAGCCCATATATTTTAGTTTACTTAAATGTTTGGTTTACAGTCACAGAAGCTAGCTCAACATCAAGTGGACCAAACACAGAACCCAACCCAACATCAACAGAACCGCCGCAGCTGTCAACTATCGATGTTCCGAGGCTTTGCACTCACCCGGCAGACCCCGGAACCTCGTGTGCAATCAAGACTGAATCGATAAGGTAAGTGAATGAAGCTGCGGTATTTTTGAAGACAAAAAGTCTCAGATAAACTTGCCAGGATGAAATTGTATTATAATTAGATATTAACTGTTCTACTTTTTACAGGTATGCTTACAATACAGGCGATCGCCAGTGTGTAGAATTCACGTTCTACGGGTGTGGAGGCAACCCCAACAACTTTGACACCTTGTTCGAGTGCAGTAAGTATTGTGAAATTCGAAATTAAATTTAGATACAATAAAATTAACAATTATTTAAATTCAATTTGAGAAATGGACGTGACAGAGTGGGGGCTACATAATGAAGTATCGAATAATACGCTTCGTATAATTTATACTAAGTATGTCCGCGTTTTCTCGTAAAACTTGTTATTTATATCATTGATATCAACCTATGGTTATACCTGACTATAAAATAAAATACAATTTTAAGACGCATGTAGGGACTTACTTTGAATCATTTCATCAATTAGGCCGTTTTTCTATGAAAATTTGCGTTACGGGAGAAAACTTTTGTCACCCCCTAAATCCTAACAAAATCTTTTTTTATTATGTCGATGGCATGGATAAATTATAATATACGCTATATAGGTGTCGTCGTATTTTATTGAAAAAAATTAGCAATTGCCTATATATACGATAGAAAAAAATAAAATAACTTAAAAGCATAGTTATTCACTATGTCGATAACATATAAATATTTTTTTATGGAAAACGATATAAAATTCAAAGAGGCTTTCAAAAAATCTGCTACTGGTACTGTCAGCTAATCAAAATGACTCAAAACTCCATCGATATACTGTTAGTTATTGAGGAGTTCCGTTTTCCACCTTCCGTCTCCATCATCAGATCAGCTCGCTCTCATAATACTGTATTGTCATCGGAACTTGACAGTAAAACTTTACTAGTAGAACTTTAATACCTATTTCTTTATAATTCTCGCTTTCCTGAATCAGAGGAGAAGAGTATAATGTCGTGAAAAGTGACTTCTCGTGTTGTTGCCAAAACTTCATAGAAGCAGTTTTGTTCTATTTTGTTCTATGTTTTGGCAACAACACGAGAAGTCACTTTTCACGACATTATACTCTTCTCCTCTGATTCAGGAAAGCGAGAATTATAAAGAAATAGGTTTTAAAGTTCTACTAGGACGGAGTGAAGAGCAGATCCAACTCACGGCATATTCAGACAGTACATTGCCTCAGAAACAATCCTTACGTAGAACAACAGATAGAAGGCACGCAGGGAAGAATAGGCGAACAATATGAAATAAGTGGAAAATAACAGCCCACATCACACTTATATTATAAATGCGAAAGTTTGTATGTAAGTAGGAAAGTATGTAGTGACCTTTTTTTGAAAAGCCTATTTAGAAGACAGGTTCGTCGTGGTTTGACAAAAACTAATTATGCACCTATAAATAACACCAAGAAGAATCTCGCGAAGATGGATCAAGTAATTGCAAAGCTAGTATAGCGACATTTTGTCTTCGACCAAAGTAAAATGAATGGACAGGCCCTAACTACGCAACTTCCTTAAAAATAACAAGTCAAAACAATCGAACTTACTTTGTCACAAAAAAAGAGATAATATCGATATATAATATCTACATGAGAAAAAGGGACACCTGTGTTTATTACTATTGCTCTCGAACCGTTTGACATTCGAACGTGAGTCTCGCACTTTTCAGACTGAAGCAAGGTGAGCGCCGGCGCTCACTTAAAAGTCTACAAATTTCTCTTACTTGAGCCCGTCCATTCATTTTACTTTGGTCGAAGCATTTTGTAAATAAACCAAAACCAAGATGAATCAGCTTATTGACATTTGTAGCTTAACCAATTGTTGGTGACCATTTTAGACGTAATTTCTTGACATAACCTAAGTATTTATTAGCGCAAAATTGGTTTCAATAAATCCACGATGAGAATTGATCTGTGATTGACTAAAAAACGCATGAAAACTTGAACTGCGCGCTGAGCCAAACGTTGCATCTTAATGTAAGGTGTTTATAAGTACTAAAAATAAACTGGATTTCTTGATAAAGTGGAACTTTTTTCTAAAGCCGGTTCAGAGGACAAGGACCAGGGTCGATTACCGATATTATATACGAGACGAGGCTTATTTATTTTAAGGTTTCCAACACCGAAAAAAATAATCATTGAGTGTTTATTTTTAATCTTGTATATTGGCTCCACACACTTGCATATATAGCCAGTGTAAAGTTTTGTAATATTACAAGTAAATTAGACTATTTCACAATTAAAACCCGTAAAGTCATAGTCTAAGTCAAGAAAAAGCTAGAGGCTTTATTTTCTAATTTGAACATGAAACATTTAAATAGGCATAGAAAGTTTATGGGCGAAATATTTCGATATTTTTTAGTTAGAGGGTGATAAATTATCATCAACAGATATTTATTAATTTTAACACTCTATAGAAGTAAAGCTAGAAACGCCAATTATATGTATATTCCAAACCATATAGGTTACCTCATTCTCTAACAAATTAAATTAAAAATCAGATTGATCACTGTGTTAAAAGATAAAGAAAGACGAAACGTAGGCAGGCCTCGCACTAGGAGGACCGACGACATCGGGAAAGTCGCGGGCAACCGGTGGACGCAAGTGGCAAGTTGTCGGGCGGTGTGGCGGTCTAAGGGGATGCCTTTGTTCAGCAGAGGACGTCTTCCGGCTGATGATAATGATGATGATGATAAGAAAGGGGTATGCTAAACTGAAAGGGGCTCATAGTATACATAGATATTCAATCCCTAAAGGGGTGAAGAGGGATGTTATCTATAGAAGGTGCTACTGAAAGGTGCAACAATACCTACTTAAAGGAAGGTATGTACTCATCATTATGAAAAACTTTTACTATGAGACCAATCCTAAAATAGGAGGCCCGCTTTGTTGCTAGTGTGCCAATCAAATTCATAAAGATTTTTAGCGCCTACCTATCCTTTTTAAAGTTAGGACACATGGACGGTATGACGGCCGAAGAGAAGATACCAGAAGGATGTTAAAGAGCCCATTACGGAACGCTAAATAAACATGCAATATTTTTTGTAATAACATTTTTTGTGGCGACCAATGAGATGCGTCCATGTAGTAATCGGTATATCTCCTCCAGTATAAATAGGTAGAGTAAAGTATGAACAGCCTCATTTCTTCGACAGCGATACAAAGGGAAGACTGCTCAAGTCAACATGAAGGCTGAATACTTCGCAATTGTAGTTCTTGCGCTCTTTTCGTGCGCGCTGGCGGATGGTGATGATGTAGAACCACCTGGTGAGTTACCTTTTCATCTAACTAAGCGTAGATAAACAGGATTATTTTTTACTAAACCAAATCTCTCGCAGGCATCTCCGTTTTATATTACCTAACCACTAGTTTCGTCCTGGCAGCATCGACCTTCCCCTCCCTTTCTGGGCCTTTGTTCGGCAACGGATGACTTCGGGTAATGGTGATGATAATGATGATTAGGTTTTGTGAAAAGCCTGCGGGAGACTTGTGCTTGATTAAAGATACTTTTTACTTTCAGTAAAATCTAAATCTATGATAATTATACATTTATCCTGCGTGTCGTCACGGTCCTGACACATCAACTCAGCACAACCCAAAACATTTAAGATTGAAATGAACATTATTAAAAATAATATTCTAATTCTAATATTTTTATTTCCTAAAAAATAAACCAAAATAACTTTTTACTTATGTGGCTAGTAAGGAGAAACATAAAAAACAGGTAAACTACTGTCAAAATGGGCTTTAGGCCCGTATTTCAGCGAATTCAATAAACCACCTATTGAAATGGTGGTAAGGAGTGAACGGGGTATTAAAATGTAGCCCATGTGTTAATCCACGTTATACGTTACTTTCATAGCAAATTTCATCCAAATCCGTTCACGGGTAATGAAGATGAGTGGGAACAAACACACACTTATTCAGAAACTTTCGCATATTATTAAGTGGGGTGTGATTATTAATCAATTTAAATCCGCGTTTACTTAAATGTTTGGTTTACAGTCACAGAAGCCAGCTCAACATCAAGTGGACCAGTCACAAAACCCAACCCAACATCAACAGAACCGCCCCAGCCGTTAACTATCGATGTTCCTTGGATTTGCAATCACCCGGCAGACCCCGGAACCTCGTGTACAAGCAAGAAAGAATCGATAAGGTAAGTGAATGAGGCCGAGGTATTCTTGAAGACAAAAATCTCAGATAAACATGCCATTGGTTGTAATTGTATTATAATTAGATATTAACTGTTCCCCTTTTTACAGGTATGCTTACGATATAGGCAGCCACCAGTGTGTAGAATTCACGTTCAACGGGTGTGGAGGCAACCCCAACAACTTCGACACTTTGTACGAGTGCAGGAAGTATTGTGAAATTCAAAATAAAATGTAGATACAATAAAATTAACAATAATTTAAATTCAATTTGAGAAACGGACATGACAGGGCTTACATAATGAAACATCGAATGCATCCGCTTCGTATAATTTATACGAAGTATCTCCGCTTTGTCACGTCTGTTTTTGGAATTTGTAGTTTATATCATTGATATCAACCTATGACCTATACCTGACTATTTTGATTACACCTGTTACAATAAAATACAATTTTAAGACGCAATTAGGTTCTTACTACTTCTTACTTACTTTGAATCAATTCATCAATTGATGAATTGATGAAATCCCTTTTTTGATGAAAATTAGCGTTTTGGGGGAAAACTTTTGTCACCCCCTAAATCTTATCAAAATCTTTTGTGTATTATGTCGATGACTTAGAAACATTTTAATCTTTGCTATAGGTGTCATTTCTGCAAGACTACTTTTCTTCGTCATAATTTTAACGAAAAAAATTAGCCAAATTAGTGCTTATAATTACGATGACAGCCAAATAAATAAAAAACTTTAAAGCATACCACACCGCAGTATATTTCACTGTGTAGAAAACATACAAATAAGTTTTTGTGGAAAAATATAATTTTCCAAACAAGCTTTCATAAAATTTGCTATTTGTACTGTAAGCTGATCAAAATGAGTCAAAACCTTCCACCTTCCGTCTCCATCATTAGATCAAATCAAAGTTTGGCTAGTTGAATTTTTGTTACTCAATCACGCCAGAACGGATCTGGGTGAAATTTGGTATAGAGAGATCCCAGATCCCTGGATTAACACTTAGGCTTTTAATATGGATAGGGATAGGTGAAACGCAGGTGAAACTAAGGGGCTATATAATTGCGTGGAAAAGCAGATAGTGAGAGAACTGACAGAAAAGTTTGCTCCGCGTCGCAGTGGTAACTGAACTGGCTTTAGATTTATTTCATTGGATTCCGAACCACTACAATAATAAACTAAAATTCACACTATCTGCGATCACCTTATTACTCTGCAAGGCGATGGAGCGAGTCAACTGTCAGCTTCTGAGATATCTAGAGGATCATCAGCTGATAGGTGACCGCCAATATGGTTTCTGTCACGGTCGATCTGCCGGCGATCTTCTAGTGTATCTCACTCAACATTGGGGTGAAGCTATTGAGAGTAGAAGCGAACCTCTTGCTGTCAGCTTAGATATCGCTAAGGCGTTTGATAGGGTTTGGCATGAGTCTCTTCTAGCTAAATTACCTTCTTATGGCTTACCTGAAGGGCTTTGCAAGTGGATTGGCAACTTTTTGCGTGGTCGTTGCATTTTTGCTGTCGTTGACGGCGCTTGCGCAATAACTCAGTGTTATCATAAACATTTACTATCATAGGAACACAGATGAATAGAACATAGGAACCATGCATTACGCATGGTTAGGTTACGCACCCCCTATGATGTAAATGTTTTATAATTATCTGTTTTATTATAATTTGTTAAATGTCAACTCGATCGAAACCGTTCAAAGTGGTCGAAAAATCAATTACAAGTTTTGATTTGGAAGAACATATCATATTATGATAGGTATACCTATACATTATGAACAATGTAGGTATATTATGTAGGTAATTGAAATAAAAACTTGTAAAACAGAACATCGCGAGGTCTCAGTTCGGGGCGAACTACTAGTAATATAACTAGTACCTACCTAGTCCGCCTGGGGAAGTTGCCAGTTATTCAAACGCCAAGCAATTCAAGCATTACTGTGTTCCGGATTGAAGGGCAATGTTTCCAGCGTAATTACTGGGCATAAAGAGATTTAACATCTGACATCTCAGGGTGACGAGCGCAGTGCATTGCCGCGCATAGTTTTGAACTTTTAAAGTTCAAAAGTCTGGGTGGCACTGAACTGCTACGGGCAAGCGTGACGCTTAACATCAGGTGAGCGACTTGCTCGTCTCGTCACCGAGTAACATAAAATATAAAGATATAAATGAAATTTGGCATGGAGGTAGCTTACACCTGGATTATCACATAAGCTACTTTATTCTATTTTTATCCCGGAAAAATATTCGGAAAAAACTAAAATTTTTGTTTAATTAATAAACAGAGATATATAATTGAACACTTTTATTTCCAAAATAAAATTTTAATTATAATGAAACTGGATGATAATTTTATTACAAATATAGGATTAAACGGAAAGGTGGTAGTGGCGAAAGGAGCTCGTGTAACAACATTATGAACAGAGCATTCTTTGCTATGGGATACAGAACTGATTACTCCTAGATTCCGCACTAAGGACGATCGAAGCTTATCTATGCACCGAAGCCGGGCTTTGCTAGTCGCGAGTACGAGCAACCTTGAGATAAGCAATGTCGCAGTCCTCGTGCTAATATAATATGTGCATATGAGATAGAAAAGCAATGTCGCGCTTTCCTTTCGCTTTCCTTTGGTGTTTTGTCGGAAAAAGAATCTCTTAATATGGTATCTATCTCATAATCTCATCATAATCAACATTGAAATCCCGAGGAAAAAAATACACTGCCATACATTTCGTTGAGTGTATGAATGACAATTTTCTACGGAACACCCGCTTTTTTCTCGATTTCAGTGATTGCCCCTTCATAAAAGTTGTTCATAATGATGATTACAATTCGCTTTTTTCGGCTTAGTACCACATTTCTGTGTAACCCTATTTATTTCTATGGTAAAACATGATTGTTTTTATGGCTTTAGCTCGTCACGTTGCTGCCTTGTTGTTTCTCGTTCAAGCTGAAAAAATAAAACAAATTTAAATTGACCGAGTGAAGCAAAGTTACGGGAGTTACGCGAGTTTACGGGAACGAATAAGCGTTTGTATGTTTGTATTTTTGTCCGACGAAGACTTGGGATGGGAACCGATCTTCATGAAATTTTTAGACCACAATTTGAACAAGAATTTTATTTCAAGTTTGAATAGGAACGGACTTGTTATAGGGGTCGCGAGGACTCAGTACGATGCGAACTACTAGTAAATACGATAAGGATCAATTTTAAGGCATGGTCGAATTTCAAACTAAACTCTTAATAAAAGAGAATAATACATTTAAATAATGAACTATCAGATAAAGTGAAAAAAACTATAGAGATACGCCACAGGTTACCCTAAAGATACTACACTCAGGAGAACGATCTAAGCGCGCCATCGGTCTAAAAAAAACTTTATTACATTTCACTCTCATTGGTTGCTAGTGGCGAGTAGACGTGAGAATGAGTTTAATAATTATCTATCTGAAGGCAGATAGATAATTATCAAACTCATTCTTGTTCACAACACATACGGAGTCACGAGTGACGCCGCGACGCTTATAGCCTATGAGAACGCTTGGTCTCAGTCCCCGCAACCCGGCCTATCCTACAACTTCTGTGCGTTTTTCACGGAACAACATTCTCCTTTTCTTTACCACCCACTAAAACCCCCCAGCGGCCTGCCTTGGTGGTTGAGCTTCGAAGGCTTCGAGATCTCCAAGGGAAGCTCCGGAGTCTCAGCCCCTGGGACAGCTACGAGCTGTCCTAACACGTCTCCGTCTACGACAATGACAGCCACTCGACGCTGTCGTCCTCCCCGGGCTCGGTTAGTAGATGGTTCTCTCTACCCACCTCTAACCACCCACGAGCCAAGAAGTCCCCTTTAGTAGGCTCTTACTACAGGCAGGGCTACAAGGGGTACATGAATGTATTCCTGTCAATCACATAACAAACCTGTTTCTTAGCAAACGATAACTGTAGCCCCGTAGCCCGCATTTGAACTTGGAACGAAATTTATTTCAATTTCTTCTTTATTATTAATAGATATGTCACGGGTGAATGGCTGGAAGCTTGGTTCCGTGTCACAAATCTTGCCGAATGTCATGGTACCTGAAACAATAAACCATCTACTGTTTGCAACACAAAGAAGGACTGCTGGCTTTATGCAATACAGACCGGATTATTGACGTTTGCGCGTGTCTCTGTCGTCGGCATAATTTATATTTTACTAGCTGCGCCGTTTCACCCACTGTTCTACAGAAGTCTAAACAAAAGCCTATGGTATAAGCTACCTATATACCAAATTTCATCCAAATCCATTTAGCCGTTACAGAATTGAACGGGAACAAACATACTTACATACTTATATTATATAATTATACACTTACAAACAACCTTTCGCATTTATAATAATTATTAGTGTGATGATTCGTCACTTCACAAACGGCGTCTGTGATGTATAAATAGGCGCCTTGTTTTTCCAAAATGCCTCGTCATTTTGTAAAAGTCCTTAAAACGCCAATAACCGGCAATGAAAGGCGTTTGCAAAGTGCCGCGGCAAAATGAAGTAACTAGTTATATTTCTTACCACAGGTGGCGCTAATTAAAACAATAACGAGTGCGTCAAGTAGTGCAAGTTTTCCCGAAAATGAATGTAAAAACAATTGTATCACAAGAGACGATTGACTACAAAGACAATTATTAGGTATATATTTACCAACTATTTTTATAAATATTAAACGGAAACTGTAAAAAACCCGTGGATAAGAAAAAAATTAAGAGGTTATCCGACACGCTAGAGTCCATGGAAACTGTCGTTTTCAACCATAAAACCTTAATAATAATCCTAAGTAATATTATAAACGCGAATGTAACTCTGTCTCTGTCTGGGTGCTTGTCGCGTTGTCACGGCTAAACGGCCGACCTAAATTTTTGCACAGATATACCTTAAGGGTAGGAGACGGTCATATTTCTTCTTCTTTTTCTGTAGGTCCACGCGAACGAAGTCACGGGTAACAGCAGGTGTATTAACCATAATAATATATTCCCTGATCTGGATGGACCCCTGTTCTCAAAAACTCAGATTAAATCTCGCCTCGAAACAAATGTCGAACTGTCTTATTGAATTTCGTTCTCAACGCTAAACTTAGAGAAATTCACGATGGCTAGCGTGCGAGATACATCGAGTGGTCGGAGGAAATCGAGACAAAGAGACAGTCGAGATTGGAATCTTGAAATCGACATTCAATTTGTCATATCTCCGAATAGGCCCTGATTTATTCGATAGTTGATACCTATACCTGGGTCCACTAGTTTACTCACTTGAATCTATTTTGAGGTAAAACGGTGTATATTTGATATCTGATATAATGTCCGGTGTAGATTGTTTTTCTTTTGGTGTCCATTCCGCCGTTTGGAGGCCGAAGTCCAAATTGTTAGTTTCAGATACACCTTGTGGTCCAGAAAGATCTGTAAAATAATAATAATTTTATTATATAATTATTTTGTAGTGGTAGGGCTCTCTTGCAGAGTCCGCCTGGGGAAGTACACCCCCTTAGGCAGTTATTCAACCGCCAAGTAGAAGTGTGCAAGCATTATTGTGTTCCGGATTGAAGGGCAATGTTTCCAGCGTAATTACTGGACATACAGAGATTTAACATCTAACATCTAAGGATGACGAGCGCAGTGCATTGCCGCGCATAGTTTTGAAGTGTTGAAGTTCAAAATACTGGGTGGCACTGAACTGTTACGATCAAACGTGACGCTTAACATCAGGTGAGCGACTTGCTCGTCTCGTCACAGAGTAACATAAATAAATAAATACAAAACAATTTATAAAAAAACAAGTCCTTGTCGTGACATGCTCATGGTAATGTTATATTGCAAATTCATGTTCCGCGGTCTCTCTGGTATATTTGTTTGAAAATCATGTCAAAATCGCACTAATATTATAAACTAGGTGATGCTCGCGAAGCTCGGTCTTCGGCCTCGCTAAACTCTTCATACAACCCTTGTCCTCACAATTTCGAATTCAACAAAAAATAAATCATCAAAATCGGTCCAGCCATTCTCAAGTTATAGCGTGACCAGGAAAAATAGGGGTTCATTTTTAGGGTTCCGTAGTACTACGAAGAACCCATATAAGTTCGTCATGTACTTCTGTCTGTCTGTCTGAATCCTTTACACCCTATTAACTTCAAAAGTTATAAACTTACATGAATGAAATTTTGCACAACGATAGTATAAGTATAGACCTACAGTGTCAAAAAATAAAAAAAAGATTTTTCTGTAATATAAGGGTAGCTCCCATACATGTAAAGAGGGATAAAAAAAAACGCTACACCCCATCATGTTGGGTGAAGTTGAACAGGTCTTTGTAAAGTGACAATTTTGTAAGAATAATTTTATATGAAAGGGGAGGCTGTATACATGTAAAGTGGGGATAAAAATTATTTTTTCGCCTTTTGGCTTCACAATTAGGACAAGGTAAGGGGATATGAAAAAATAAATGTCTGTCATGAAATTTCGAGCGGGTCCTCTAGTTTAAAATAAAAATGTACCTTGTCTTTATGAACTTGAACAGCAAAATACATGAGCAGGAGATCCTGGAGGTAGAACCTAAAATGTGGTCGGTTCCTTTGTCTCTATCCCGAATTAATAATCTCTCTATCTGGATGTTTGTCGTTCAGCCGTTTTTTTTTGTTTTTTTTATATTTTTTTGTAGAATATGGATCTCCAACAGAAGTTACACATTACATTCACATTATGAAACATAGGCATCAATCTGTGTGCACCCCCAATTACAGAAGATCACGTCGTGCTCTTGGAGTTACCATGGATGTGAACGGATCTTGATAAAATTTGATAAGGAGTTACTGTATATTACAAAGATAAGATACGTTTTATCACCACGCGAACGAAACCGCGGGTAACAGATAGTATTATTATATACCTTATAGACTTCGACCAAAGTAAAATGAATGGACGGGCCCTAACCACGCAACTTCCTTAAAAATAACAAGTCAAAATATCTGGTCAAAATTCTATACGTAATTAAAAGTATGTGTACATTTGTAACAAAAAGGAGATAGCGAATAAAATATCTACGAGAGAAAAAGGGACACCTGTGTTTATTAGTTGCTCCCAAACCGTTTGACGTACGTCTCGCAATTTTCACAAACAGAGAGAGACTGTAGCAAGGTGAGCGCCGGCGCTCACTTTAAAGACTTCAAAATTCTCTTAATGGGGCCCGTCCATTCATTTTACTTCGGATAGATTACTTTCGGATACTTAGAGAGATTTGGTATACTTACAGTATTTAACTAGATGGAAAGGTGTTTTCCAAGACACAGAAATTTCCATGTAAAAACCTCGTACAGCAAAATTCAATTCGAGCGGCGATCCGTCATATGTCCTTTTAACTTTGTAATGTAATGCACCCGAACTGAGAGGCGTGTACGCGCAACCTGCAAGCAAAGAATAAATCCCTGCAGACAAAACCGGGAGTGGCGAGCAAAGAGACATGACCAGCGGCAGGTCGAGTAACGAGGATGTAGTGCACGTCTCTGCCTACATCCCTCGCTACTCGTCGAGTACATGACCGCAGCAAATGGTCTGCAGCAAAAAAAAAACTGAGCAACATCATAGAGCTGATAAATATCTAGACGCGGTGATCCGAGCAGCGAACAGCGTCCCAATATTGTGTAGAATTTGTAAATTGATACATCTGTCGGGGTCTATAATAACTACTACGTCGCTTTGTAGCATGCCGACACCTGCGAGATAATTGACCGAGTGAGCGAAGCGCCTGAAAGTCTCTGCTTCTACTGGCAAAATTTGCTTTCTTACGTTGGTACTCGCGTAGTAAAAGTCGTATTTTTCAACCAAACTTGACGAAGCCTGATATACAGGTTCTACAATTTCATAGTTTATTTGAATTTTAAATTTGAATATTGAGAAGAAAAGAGTTGTTTGGGAGAAATATCCCTGCTATCTTTTGATAATGGGATATAATGGGGAATAATGGGAGGTTTGCTGCGGCGCCATTTGCTGGCCGATTTTTATAATATTTGGCAGAAACATTTTTTACTCACTTCTGAATGAGAATTACGAATGTGAGCAAAATTGGTCATCAGATTGTCAAAATACTAGTAGTTCGCGCCGAACTGAGACCTGGCGACCCCTATATCTTCACAAACCCTGAACTGATTCAGCTCATATTCTAACTTAATTGGTATTGAAATGAACTACTTTCCTACAAAACTTCATGAAGATCGGATCAACGGTTCGCAAGTTATGCCGATACAAATGCCGATTTGTCCCAGTAAACTAAGACCTTCCCTTCGCTCGGTCAATAAGGTCGTAAGGTTGCAGTTCGGTGTCGTTTTTGGAAGAAATAAACCTCCGATCAAAAATCTTCGCCGACAAAAAAAAAACTATGAAATTGCATAATTGAGGTTGTGCAAAAAAGTTTGTGCTCGCGAGGTCTACTGTATATGGATAGTTCTCGAGAACAACGCGACGCGCGACCCGCGACGCTCGACGCTCGATAACCGCCCCGGTCAGAGCGGCGTGTTCACAATGGTGCGATAATATAAGATAAGATTATTTATTTGCATACAACATGGGAAATAATTAATTATTATACAACACATGCATAAAAGATGTTTTATGATTAATAATTGTTTAATTCTTAACGCTTTTTTGTATCTAATTGTAGTGTAGTTAGTGTAATTGATTTAATACCGTACTAATGAAATAATAAATAAATTAAATAATTAATATTATAAGTGGCCACATCATGCTGTGCCGGTTAGGCGTAAAAATGTTAGCTATGTATACTTGTTATTAGCACCATTGCATCGGTACTAGGGCATGTAATGCCGGAGCGATTTTCAATACCGGTATTGGGTCCGGTATTAGACCTCAATACCGGAATACCGGTATTAGTACCGGTATTGGTGGTTTTTGTAAACTTTACTTGATATCAGTTGCCATTTTTATCAAATCTCTTTAAGAACACTGAAAATTAACAAAATACGAATAAATTGACTTCCATCATCATTATAATCAACCATAAGAAGTCCATTGCTGAATAAAAGCTGCCTCTTAAAGTGCCACATTCTAAGACCTTACTGAACAACAACTTTCCACTTGCATCCACCGGCAATGCATTGCTTTCCACTTGCACTTGCATCAGTTTAGTAAGCGAATCGGCGGGCAGAAACTACTTAGTGAATTTATAATTGTATGAAATAATGCAATTTAATAAAACCAGGCAACCAGGCGTCCGGTCTGGAATGTGCAGTACAAATAGAAGCGACATATCTACTAATCTGGTATACTGTAAAAGAGAAGTACCGAGTAGTATTGAAATCCTCAATACCGGTATCGTAATACCGGTTCGTATTACCGGTATTACGCAATATCGGGATCCCGGTATTCATGCCCTAGTCGGTACCATAGATAATTTATCTGTGGTCGGTACCTACCTTTAGTTTACGTTAACATTCTGGCTATTTCTGATAGAAGTACCAGAGTTGTAGGAGAGAGAGAGAGATGAAGAGATGAAATTGGCGGTGGGAGTGTCGGTTTTTGCGTAGTACCTATTTAAGTGGACATAAATTTATCTAAAAGTAAATACCTGTTTTTTTGATCATGAACTCATCGAAAGCATCTTTCACAGGCGTTTTCCATGTCGGCCAAACAGGTATATTTTCCAAAACTTCGCTGGGTACATCGACACAAAGGTTTGCTGCAAAATTAAAATAAATAGTTATTATTAACCGAGAGAAGCAAATGTCTCAGAGGATAAAAAAAAATTCTACCAAACCAGTATTTTATTGCACTAAGTAATTAGTTTATTGGCCTATAATTAATATGCTACTTACTATGTTAACATGGACCCTGTATGTAAGGGTGTCCAAATTTACATTTAACAATTTTAACTTAAAAATTTATTGTAATTGTAAGTTAACAACTATGAGGACTATATTTCATCATCATCATCAGCCATAAGACGTCCACTGCTGAACATAGGCCTCCCCCTTAGAGCGCCACACCGACCGACAACGGGCCACTTGCATCCACCGGTTGCCCGCGACTTTCACAATGTCGTCGGTCCACCTAGTGGGAGGCCTACCTAAGCTGCGTCTTCCGGTTCGTGGTCGCCACTCAAGAACCTTTCTTCCCACCGGTTATCGGTTCCTCGAGTAATATGGCCTGCCCATTGCCACTTCAGCTTGCAAACTCTGAAAGTCGTCGGAACTTTGGTTCTTCGACGAATATCCTCGTTCCGGATTTTATCGCGCAAAGAAACTCCGAGCATAGCTCTCTCCATTGCCCGCTGTGCGACTCTGAGTTTTTCCAAAAGGCCAGGGGCGCTAGTCTCGACTTTTCGCTATGCACTTTGCGACCGAATTCGGTCGCTATGACGCAAAATTCAACGCTATTTTTGCGTTTTTCAGAACAATTAGTGTTCGTTGTAGAATTTTTGCGTCATAGCGACCGAATTCCGTCGCAAAGTGCTGTAGCTAAAAGTCGAGACTAGCGCCCCAGTAGTCAAGGACCACGTTTCAGTTCCTATATTTGACTTATTTATTTGACTATATTTGACTTCATGAAATTTTTTGAGCAAGTAGTTTCTGCAAATAAGTTCAAATATGAGCAAAATCGAGGTTGCAAAGTTACCTGTTAACTTGTAACCTTGCGTCCGTTATAACTTCACAAGTCTTAGACCGATTTTGCTCAAAATATAAAAAAAAAAATGCATTTAAATATGCTACTTTCTTGCTTGCAAAATTTTATTATGGTCATATAAACAGGTCGCAAGTTATCATCAAAACAAAATTTATTTTTGGACACAAAGATCCACACTCTAAATCTATAGTTTATTATTTAATAAAAATTAAGAAAATAAAAATAAATAATAATTTAAATTAAAAATGTTTGCATTAAAATTAAAATTAGTATAAGCTTCCATAACAAAGGTAAGTAGAGTTGCCTACAACGAAGCAAGCCTACTCGGTCGACAACTGGAATATAACAGACTGACTATTATCCCAAAGGAAACATTTAAAAAAAAGTACTCACAAGGTCCGTCGTCAGCAAACGCGCAAGCAATAAACGCAAAAACTAGAATTGCGGAGTATGCCTTCATGTTGTCTTGAAGAGTAGATCTGCCTCTGTTTCTGTTTAAACAAATGATGCTGTTTACACTTGAAATAACCCTTTTATAGGACTGCAGATACCTACTTCCCGCGGTATATCTCTACA
The DNA here is from genome assembly GCA_947579745.1 of Apocheima hispidaria. Taxonomy (NCBI): domain Eukaryota; kingdom Metazoa; phylum Arthropoda; class Insecta; order Lepidoptera; family Geometridae; genus Apocheima; species Apocheima hispidaria. The sequence continues at coordinate 1,177,389 of OX388171.1, forward strand.
TGGAAACCTCAAGATGCTCCAGAACGAAACGATGTCAAGGGTGTAACACAATTATCTATATAAAAAGAACAAGCTTTTCCTTAGGAATCAACGCACAGAACAAACCGCTTATGATTATAGAGACGTGAAATTTGAACCCAATATTCCTCAAATCGTGGAGATGAATATTAAGAACGGATTTTTCCAAATTCCAACTCAGAGGAGGTGAAACGGACCCTCAAATTTTGTATTAAAATAGATAAAAATGTTTTCCATGTCACGCCAATGAAACACGGTTTGTATACAAGAAATAAAGAAACCATATCTCGGGATTTTTCGAAAATCAAATCCCCAAAGAGGTGAAATAATGCGCTGAAATTACCATATCGTATGCGAGAGAAGCCGCGTGGGAAAGCTAATAATTTTAAATGAAACCTGACGAATATACAGGTTTGGATCCTTGGATTTGAGATTTCGGGGTCATTTTAAGGGCGCTAATATCGTATCGACACGTAAATGTCATTGCTCTGCAGTTCAAAAGTATATCCTACATGATAAAATGCATAATTTAATTTTTTTTTTTTTCCTGTCTACATTTAAGTGATAAACTAATGAAACTCTGTTTTTGTAATTATTGTAAAAAAGAAAGAAGGGCATGTGCCAGTTTTTTTCTAAATCAACCCCTACAGAGGTGTTATGAAGTATTTTAATTACTAGGAATTAATTAATTACCGCCATTCCACACGAACGGTTAATTTTTCCGGGATAAAAAGTAGCCTATGTGTTAGTCCAGGGTATAAGCTACCTTCATGCTTCATCATTTAAAATAACATTCAAATCCGTTCAGCCGTTACAGAGTTGAACGGGAACCAGGACATTCTCGGGTCTAGTTTTAGGACATACCTGGGTCCAGTTTTAGAACATACCTGGATGAAGTTTTAGGATATGCCTGGGTCTTGTTTTAGGACATACCTGGGTCCAGTTTAAAGACATACTCGGGTCTAGTTTTAGGACATAAAAGGGTCCAGTTTTAGGACATATCTGGGGTCCAGTCTTAGGACATAATTTAATGTATCAGGACTTAACCACGCTAAAACTAGTTTATTTATATACCTCGACGTTTCGGCCAAGTTTTAATGGCCAGTTCAATGTTTCAAGTTTCAGTCTTAGGACATACCTGGATCCTGTTTTAGGATATACCTGGGTCCAGCAGCATACTCGAGTACCCCGGGGAAGGTAGGCAGGTCACCTGCCTACCCTTAAATACAATTAATGTTACTGTTGTTGCAAAATATAATTATTTTCTTTTCTATTCCTATTAATATTACCCCTTGCACTATTTCACCAATAGGCAGAAAAATAACTGGACAAGTTTTTTTTAAATATCCAATCACAGATCATACTAGATCGATGTCATAGATACTATTTCTTCTAATGGTAGGACTCTTTCCGGAGGCCGCCTGGGGAAGTACCACACCTTTTCCAATTATTGAACCTCCAAGCAGTAGTGCGCAATCATTACTGTGTTCCGGGTGTTGAGAAAGAGCGAACCAGATATAGCTGAATTATGGGATAGAGCCCGAATACCGTCGTCTTGTCCATACAAAAAGCGTAGTACCCCCAAAAGTTATCCGATTTCGATGTTTTTTTATATGTTATCTACACCTTGAAAAACTATGTATGTTTGTTTTTTTTTTAATTTCGCTGTATCTTCGTTGTTATTCATAGGTACTTTAAGTGACACATTTTTTGGGTCGAAAATATGACGAGCAAAAGTAATTGTAAATAAAATACCATAAACATTTTTGACAAATTATAACATAGCGGCATAGATGCACTATATTTTTATTTACAAAATAAAAATAAAAACGAAATTACAGGTGACCAAAGAGCTGGCGCTTACCTCGGTCAAAGGGTGAGCTTGGCAATTCAACGGGGCAATGTCGCCAGCTTTTTGGGCACCTTACCCGCAGACAGCGACCTAAATGCCGTTTTTTATTTGTAGATATTTTAGATTTAATTTATTTAAGTACTTATTTAGTTTAGTATAGTTTATAGTTTTAGTTTGTACATTTAAGTTTAGATTATTTTAGTAAAAATGAAATATACATGTTTAATTACTTTTTTACCTAATAAATTTTGTATGTATTTTTATTTGTAATGACAGACACCCTTTTACAGTGTACTTAAATTTTAGATTAGATTTAAGATATGGGTCAAAATTGCCTGAAATAAAATATTATTATTATTATAGTTTAAACAAGCCCGGTGACACAAAAAAAACAAAAGATTTTTTTAAGTTTAAATTTTATCAAATAATTTTTTTTGGAAAATTTTAACATAGCGGCATAGATTATAGTTTAAACAAGCCCGGTGACACAAAAAAACAAAAGATTTTATTAAGATTTAGGGGGTGATAACAGACTACCCTCGAAACGCTATTTTCATCAAAAAGTTAGGATTTACTAACTCTGTCTATAGTACGCACGAGAAACAGAGCGACAGCTATGCAGTTTCCATGTTAGAGATTTTTACCTTTGTTCGGGCCAAAAAATAACTTTGAAGCCTTGCATAACAAATAATTATTTTCGAGCTTTCCTTCTTTGCAAAACTAAATATTAATAACGAAATTAGAGTAGCGCCAACTTGCTCATAGAAAAGACGGCAGGTTTGTACGTATAGGTCCTGAAGGTGCATCGTTTCACTTATCGCGCGAAATTTAAATTTTCTTGCATTTTTTGTCAATTACAGCTTAATTACTCATCGTGGATTTATTGAAACCAGTTTTGTGCCAATAAATAAGTTGTTTTAAGAAATAACGGGTAAAATGATGACCTAGATAACATTGGCTTAGCTACAAATTTCAATAAGCTGATTTTCATCTTGGTTATTGGTTTAGTGGGAAATATACTTATACTAGCTTTCAACTTGAATTTTTGGTTGGTGTAATTTCTTGGAACAATCTATTTATTATCGCAAAATTAGTTTTCACGAACCTACGATGAGAAATTAAGCTGTAATTGACATAAAACGCAAGAAAATTTGAATTTCGCGCGCTGAGCGAAACGTTGCACCTGAAATCGTTTTTTCTTTTTTCTTCTAAACATTATTTTTTTATCATGTGAAACACAATATCGTGAAAAACTCATTCGTTTTCTAGAACCGGACACGTAAGGTCGCGGGATCACGCAGACCGCGCGCGACTGCTTATGTTTGGCGCAATGGTTCATCCCGGGACAGTTACGAGTTGCTTCAAGACATTGTACAGAACCCCTAGCATAACTAATCGAAAGAAACCTTTTAGGTATACTACAGCATAATGTATGACGGAACAGCGCCACCTTTGGTGTGTAAATGGAAACTTCATTTTCCAAAGAAAACTTGTCGATAACAGTTATGTAGTACTGTAGTACAACTAGTACTATTCACAATCCGATTCGTAGTACGAAGGTAGGTATCATCATCATCATTATCAGCCAGATGACGTCCACTGCTGAACAAAGGCCTCCCCTTATTTAGGTGGAGACCTCGTACCTGGAGGCCCGCTTTCCTGATTGGTATATTTATCTGTGCCTGACCCACTATCATACTAATTAATATAAATACGAAAGGTTGTGTTTGTTCCCGTTCAACTCTACAACGGCTAAACGGATTTATATGAAATTTGGTATGCAGGTAGCTTACACCTGGATTATTACATAAGCTATCATTTATCCCGGAAAAATATTCGGTTTCTGTAGAATTTCGGGTGAAACCGCGGGGCGCAGCTAGTATTTTATAAAACAAAAAAAAAAATGATTTAATAATAAACAGAGATATATAATTGACCACTTTTATTTCCAAAATAAAATTCTAATTATAATGAAACTGAATGATAATTTTATTACAAATATAAGATTAAACGGAACGGCGGTACATAGCGAAAGGAGCTCGTGTAACATCATTATGAACAGAGCATTCTTTGCTATGAGATACAGATCTGATTACTCCTAGTTTCCGCACTAAGGATGATCGAACCTTACCCGCGTGAGTTTTGTCGGAACAAGAATCTCTTAATTTGGTATCCATCTTTTAGTCTCATCTTAATCAACATTGAAATCTCGAGGACAAAAACAGCTGTTCCGTACATATCGTTGAGTGCATTAATGACAATTTTCTACGGAACACCCACTTTTTTCTCGATTTCAGTGATTGCCCCTTTATCAAAGTTGTTCATAATGATGATTACAATTCGCTTCTTTCGGCTTAGTACCACAGTTCTGTGTAACCTTATTTATTTCTATGGTAAAACATTATTGTTTTTATGTGTTTAGCTCGTCACGTTGCTGCCTTGTTGTTTCTCGTTCAAGCTGAAAAAATAAAAACTAATTTAAATTGACCGAGCGAAGCGAAGTTACGGGAGTTACGCGAGTTTACGGGAACGAATAAGCGTTTGTATGTTTGTGTTTTTATCCGACGAAAAGTTGGGATGGGAACCGATCTTCATGAAATTTTTAGACCACAATTTGAACAAGTATTTTATTTTAAGTTCGAATAGGAACGGACGTGCTATATGGGTCACAGTTCGATGCGAACTACTAGTAAATACGAAGGCAAAGGAAAAGTAATTACAAGTAATTAGTAAAGGAAGGAAGGAGGGAAGTAATTAAAAGGCATGACCGAATTTAAAAAAAAACTCTTAAATAAAAGAGAATAATAAATTTAAATATTTGACTACTTAGTGAAAACAGGTACGCCACAGGCTACTCTATAGATACCACTCTCAAGAGAACGATCTAAGCGCACCATCGGTCAAAATACACTTTATTACATTTCACTCTCATTGGTTGCTAGTTGCGAGTAGGCGTGAGCCTGAGCATGACTTTGATAATTATCTATCTGCCTTCAGATAGATAATAATTATTCACAATAAAAAAATTATTAATTATTCTCATTCTTGTTCACAACAAATAGGTAACCAACCTACGTCTCAAATGCCGCCGCGACGCCGGTAGCCAATGAGAACGCTTGGTCACAGCCCCCGCAACCCAACCTAATACAACTTCGGTGCGTTTTTCAGGGAACAACAATCTTCTTTTTTTTACCACCCACTGAAAACCCCCGGTGGCCTGCCTTTGAGCTTGACAAGGGGCCTCGAGATCTCAGCCCCGGAACAGCTAAGACCTGTCCTAACGTCTCCTTCTACGTCAATGTCAGCCACTCGACACTGTCGTTATCCCCGGCTTTGGTTAGTAGATGGTTAGAGCCCCACCTCTAACCATCCCCGAGCCCAGAGGTCCCCTTTAATAGGCTCTTACTACAGGCAGGGCTACAAGGGATACATTAATTTATACCTGTCAATCACATAGCAAACCTGCTTCTTAGCAAACGATAACTGTAGCCCCGTAGCCCGCATTTGAACGTGGAACGAAATTTATTTCAACTTCTTCGTTATTATTAATAGATATGTCCCGGGTGAATGGCTGGAAGCTTGGTTCCGTGTCACAAATCTTGCCGAATGTCATGGTACCTGAAACAATAAACCATCTACTGTTGGCAACACCAAGAAGGACTGCTGGCTCTGTGCAATACAGGCCGGATTATTGACGTTTGAACGTATCTCTGTCGTCGGCATAATTTATATTATACTACCTGCGCCTCTCGGTTTTACCCACTAATCTACAGAACTTGAATATTTTTCCGGGATAAAAAGTAGCCTATGTATTAATCCAGGGTATAAGCTAACTCCATACCTAATTTCATTCAAATTTGTTCAGCCGTTACAGAGTTGAAAGGGAACAACCATACTTACATACTTATACACTTACACACAAACTTTCGCATTTATAATAATGTGCAATATAATAATAATAATAGTGTGATGATTCGTCACTACACAAACGGCGTCTGAGATGTATAAAAAGGCGCCTTGTTTTTTCAAAATGCCTCGTCATTTTGTAAAATTCCTTAATACGCCAATGACGATTAGAACGGCGTTTGCAAAGTGCCGCGGCAAAATGAACTAACTAGTTATATTTCTTACCACAGGTGGCGCTGCTAATGAAAACAATAACGAGTGCGTCGAGTAGTGCAAGTTTTCCCGAAAATTAATGTAAAAACAATTGTATCACAAGAGACGATTGACTACAAAGACAATTATTAGGTATATATTTACCAACTATTTTTATAAATATTAAACGGAAACTGTAAAAAACCCGTGGATAAGAAAAAAATTAAGAGGTTATCCGACACGCTAGAGTCCATGGAAACTGACGTTTCCAACCATAAAACCTTAATAATAATCCTAAGTAATATTATAAACGCGAATGTAACTCTGTCTCTGTCTGGGTGCTTGTCGCGTTGTCACGGCTAAACGGCCGACCTAAATTTTTGCACAGATATACCTTAAGGGTAGGAGACGGTCTTACTTCTTCTCCTTTTTTTTCTGTAGGTCCACGCGAACGAAGTCACGGGTAACAGCAGGTGTAACCATAATAATATATTCCCTGATCTGGATGGACCCCCGTTCTCAAAAACTCAGATTAAATCTCGCCTCGAAACAAATGTCGAACTGTCTTATTGAATTTCGTTCTCAACGCTAAACTTAGAGAAATTCACGATGGCTAGCGTGCGAGATACATCGAGTGGTCTGAGGAAATCGAGACAAAGAGACAGCCGAGATTGGAATCTCGAAATCGACATTCAATTTGTCATATCTCCGAATAGGCCCTGATTTATTCGATAGTTGATACCTACCTGGGTCCACTAGTTTACTCACTTGAATCTATTTTGATGTAAAAAGGCGTATACTTGATATCTGATATAATGTCCGGTGTAGATTGTTTTTCTTTTGGTGTCCATTCCGCCGTTTGGAGGCCGAAGTCCAAATTGTTAGTTTCAGATACACCTTGTGGTCCAGAAAGATCTGTAAAATAATAATAATTTTATTATATAATTATTTTGTAGTGGTAGGGCTCTCTTGCAGAGTCCGCCTGGGGAAGTACACCCCCTTAGGCAGTTATTCAACCGCCAAGCAGAACTGTGCAAGCATTACTGTGTTCCGGATTGAAGGGCAATGTTTCCAGCGTAATCACTGGGCATACAGAGATTTAACATCGAACATCTCAGGCAGGGTGACGAGCGCAGTGCATTGCCGCGCATAGTTTTGAACTGATGAAGTTCAAAATACTGGGTGGCACTGAACTGTTACGATCAAACGTGACGCTTAACATCAGGTGAGCGCCTTGCTCGTCTCGTCACAGAGTAACATAAATAAATAAATACAAAACAATTTATAAAAAAACAAGTCCTTGTCGTGACATGCTCATGGTAATGTTATATTGCATTAATTCATGTTCCGCGGTCTCTCTGGTATAAATCTATCTCTGGTTTAAAAATCATGTCAAAATCGCACTAATATTATAAACTAGGTGATGCTCGCGAAGCTCGGTCTTCGGCCTCGCTAAACTCTTCATACAACCCTTGTCCTCACAATTTCGAATTCAACATAAAATAAATCATCAAAATCGGTCCAGCCATTCTCAAGTTATAGCGTGACCAGGAAAAATAGGGGTTCATTTTTAGGGTTCCGTAGTACTACGAAGAACCCATATAAGTTCGTCATGTACTTCTGTCTGTCTGTCTGAATCCTTTACACCCTATTAACTTCAAAAGTTATAAACTTACATGAATGAAATTTTGCACAACGATAGTATAAGCATAGACCTACAGTGTCAAAAAATAAAAAAAAAGTTTTTTCTGTAATATAAAGGTATATTCTGTCCCATACATGTAAAGAGGGATAAAAAAAAAAACGCTACACCCCATCATGTTGGGTGAAGTTGAACAGGTCTTTGTAAAGTGACAATTTTGTAAGAATAATTTTATATGAAAGGGGAGGCTGTATACATGTAAAGTGGGGATAAAAAATATTTTTTCGCCTGTCCCCCACATGTGGGGTATCGTTGCATAGGTGTTTATATATATAAATTATTTGCCGTTCGTTAGTCTCGCTAAAACTCAAACACGGCTGGACCAAATTTGATGTTTTTTTTGTTGTGTTCGTAATTGTCAGGGCTAGGTTTGTATAAGGAGCTTAGCGAGGTCTTAAGCCGAGCTTCATCGTATACTAAGTCGCAGGCATCAGCTAGTTATGAATAAATCTTCTATACGTATGTCACTGAGCTTTTCCTAAGCCAAGTCCTTGAATGGTTTAGTTTCACAATTGGACCTGGTAGGTGGCGCTGCAAAAACAATATTGTTTTCGGGCAGGGCAACGCCGTCGGGACATCTAAACTTAATATATAAATCTTCTATACGTGTGTATGTGTATGTCACTGAACTCCTAAACCACTTGACTTATTTTGATGATATTTTTGTTTATGTTTGAGTGGTTTGAGGTAACTTGGCTTCACTATTAGGACAAGGTAAGAGGATATGAAAAAATAAATGTCTGTCATGAAATTTCGAGCGGGTCCTCTAGTTTAAAATAAAAATGTACCTTGTCTTTATGAACTTGAACAGCAAAATACATGAGCAGGAGATCCTGGAGGTAGAACCTAAAATGTGGTCGGTTCCTTTGTCTCTATTCCGAATTAATAATCTCTTTTTTTTTTTTTTTTTTTTTTTATTCTTTTTTTTTTTCTGGAGTTTTGTCGATATTCGACCATGCCACTCCCATTGTAACAGTCATACATATGTTTACTACTAACCTAAACTAAGCCCTTGTCCCTCCAAAGAGAAACAAGTACAGCTTTACTAGCTTCTTGGCTTCTTCCGATGACGGTGAAGCCAAGAGACTATTGCAAGTTCCTATATTTTCATCGCCAACAAATAGACCTTGACGCATCGTCTGGTTCCGGACACATTCCGTCAGAATATGCTGGACATCTTCAACTATATTGCAATCTTCACAATTAGGCGACTCTGATAGTCCCATTAGATACTTGAACTTGTTTGACGGAATATGTCCGGAACGGAGCCTCATCAGTACTACGATGTGTTTCCTGTTCATAAATATGGCATCGTACCATGGGTGACGAGGAGGCTCGCATTGAATACTTTTGTACCAGATACCGCTATACAGCGACCGTTCATCAAAGTACTCGCGCCATTGACGCCTACATCGCTCTTTCAATTCACTTCGCACTTCGCTGTATAGCGGCAAATGGTGGCTTGAAATTCCGTCATTTAAAGCTTGTTTTGCTGCATGGTCAGCCTCCTCTTTTCCCATGATGCCGACGTGCGATGGTATCCACTGCAGTACAATTGTTTTATTTAAACCGAGGAGTTTATAAATAGAGTCCAGGATGCTATAGGCTACAGGGTGGCCTCGAACATTCGAGGTTAACTTAGCCAGATGTAAAAGCGCACTTTTTGAGTCTGATAGTATAACAAAGCTGTTACTATCAATCGACAGCACATAAGACAATGACTCAGATATTGCTATAAGTTCACTGTGCATTATGGAGATATTGGAATCTATTTTGAATTTTGCATGTAGACCTAGTTGAGGGTCAAAGAAAGCGGCGCCAGATGTTTTTTCCTCCTTAGATCCATCAGTAAACATCTTATAATATGTGTCATAGTTGTTGTGCAAGTAATCGTTACATATAGATAATAGATCGGGTGTGCTAATGAACCTTTTGGCAGAACTTAGCCCGTCTACATTCACTTTAATTACCTTTGACAGATTATAACTGCTTACCCAGGCGTCCAGTAAATATATTTCTAGTTTACTTGACGCCTGAATTGGCTGTTCTCTAAGCATTCTATTGATCGTCACTAGCTTGGGAATCTTTTTTCTGGTCCAGTAATGATAGTCAATTACACTTTCAAGCTCTTCTACAGAATGTATACTCACATCACCTTCGATAGATCTACATTTCAACCAGAATTTGCCAGCTAAATATGTCCTACGAGTATGTAAAGGTTGCAGACATAATTCACACTCCATGACATGGATTGGTGTACTCTTAATGAAGCCTCCTATGACTCTCATTGCTTGGTTTTGCACTTTATTAACCTTGTGAAGGTGACATTTGGCGTTTGTGTCATAGAGAAAACTACCATAATCGAGTCTGCTGCGTATTATTGCTATATATAGTTGTCGAAGATGCCTTGGGTGTACCCCCCATTTTGTTCCAGCCAAGACCTTAAATAAATTTAAAAATCCCAGTGTCTTATTTCTAGTTTCATCGATGTGTCTACCCCACCTTAGACCCGTATCCAGCCACATGCCTAAATATTTTACTGCATATACCTCATCTATAACTCGATTATTTATGCTTATTCTGACGCTGTGCCTGGATCTGCCTCTCCTAAACATGCAAACCTTAGTTTTTCTCTGAGAAATACTCAAGCCTATTTCGTTTATCAAACCGCATAAAACGTTCACCGCATTTTGAATACTAGTCGCTGCTACAGATATGTTTTTATTTGTACAATAAAGTACAAAATCGTCTGCATACTGGGATATAAATACCTGATTGATGCTTTTACAAATTTTAGCTGTGACAGCGTTGAATAAAATTGGAGAAAGGGGGTCACCTTGAGGGAAGCCAATTCCCGTAGTTCTGGTTAACATTTCATTGTCATTTAACCGTATCGATAAAACCCTTTCGTGAAGGAACTGCCATAAGTATTTACATAAAGTGGAACCTACACCGAAACTGTCCAATATCTTCAATAGACTTGTTAAATCGACATTGTTGTATGCACTCTCAATGTCTACAAAGCACGCTATAGTAGGATAACCTTCTGTGAGACCGATTTGAATTCGAGTCACTAGCCTGGCCAAGTTGTCGAGACACGATCGCGATCGTCTAAAACCTACAGTCTCATTTGAAAAACAGTCATTTTTCTCTAATTTTTCTCTAAATATATATAAAGTTAAACTACCACTGACTCACTCACTCACTCACTCATTTAGATATTGCTCTGGCCAACTGGGGAAGGGGGGGGTGAAAAGTGAGTACGGGGTCGTACGGAGGGGGGGCCAGAACCACCGGGAAAAATCCGAAACCTTCCAAAGGTCATACCCTGAAGGTGGACCCCCAGGGGATCTCGGAAACGGTAAACATTTTTGCTAAAGCACTGGAACTAACTGGAAACCTTTCTGGAAAAATGAAAAAAAACATGGCCGCCATTCAAAAAAACATGGCCGCCATACAAAATTGAATCTTCGATTGCGGTCAAACTAATAGAGATGGATATCGAGTGTTTGACCAAATGTCATAGGGGACGTTCGGGGCCATCCACTAGGGATGACGAAAATCCAAGATGGCGGATTCAAGATGGCCGCCATTTTTCAAATTGCTCGGAGGGGGCTGATTTTTTGCATCCGGGGATTTTCGGGGTCGCTGATTTCAATTATGGAATTTGTTTTTTGAATTTTTTTTTTTTTAATGTAGCTGCAATACAAATTTGTTTTTTGAGTGCCGTGGCGAGGCCGTGAGGCCGAGCTACGGCGTTTTTCCGGATTTAGAACGACTCGTGCGAGGCCGAAGGCCGAGCCTCACACTAGCGAGGCCGCAGGCCGAGCCCCCTGCGAGGCCGTAGGCCGAGCGGCACCAAGACGAGGCCGCCTGGCCGAGTCATGGTGCGTGTCGGACGCTCGGCTGACACGACGTGGACTACTCCTCGACGTGGACCCCCAGGGGATCTCGGAAACGGGACGACTCGAGGGGGGGGCGTTTTAACTAAATATACCCCAAACCCTGGGACCTTTTTGAATGGGAGCCATAAAAAATTGAATGTTCGATAGCGGTCAAACTATTAGAGATTGATATAGAGTGTTTGACCAAATGTCATAGGGGACGTTCGGGGCCATCCACTAGGGATGTCGAAAATCCAAGATGGCGGATTCAAGATGGCCACCATTTTTCAAAATGCTCGGAGGGGGCTGATTTTTTGCATCCGGGGGTTTTCGGGGTCCCCGGTTCCAAATGTGAAGTTTGTTTTTTTAATTATTTTTTTTAATGTAGCTGCCATACAAATTGGTTTTTCGAGTGCAGTGGCGAGGCCGTACGGCCGAGCTATGTCGTTTTTCCGCATTTAGATTGACTCTTGCGAGGCCGAAGGCCGAGCCTTACACTCGCGAGCCCGCAGGCCGAGCAGCGCCACGTCGAGGCCGCAAGGCCGAGACGTGGCCCAAGTCAGCACCCTCGACTGTTACGAGGTGAGGCCGAAGGTCGAACCTTGTATCGGTCAAGTCGCGAGGCCGTAGGCCGAGCAGCAGCATGACGAGGCCGCTAGGCCGAGTCATGGTGCGCGTCAGACGCTCGGCTGACACAAGGTGAGGCCGAAGGCCGATCCTTGTGTCAGTCGAGTCGCGAGGCTGCAGGCCGAGCCTCACACTTGCGAGGCCGTAGGCCGAGCTCCGTATAAGGGGGGTTTTCTACTCGTCTGACTGCGATGTCAACTCTCGGTCATATATTTTCAAAATCATCATCATCATCATCAACCAAATTACTACTCTATAAGGGGATTAAATGTCTTTTGCGTTTCCACTACAATGGGGGGATTTGGTTCCTTCAAACTGCGATGTCAACTCTCGGTCATATATTTTCAAAATCATCATCAACATCATCATCATCAACCAAATTACTACTCTATTGAGGTTTCTTTCCCGTTTTCGCAGCAATGGGGGGTTTTCACCCGTCCGACTGCGATGTAAGATTTCGGTCATAGATTTAAAAAAAAACATCATCATCATCATCAGCCTTCTCCCTACCACATCGAGATTTCTTACCCATTTCCACAGCGATGGGGGGATTTCTACCGGTCAAACTGCGACGTTCATTATCGGTCACAGATTTTATTACATAATCATCATCATCATCAGCCAGATTACTACCGTATGGAGGTTTCTTACCCGTTTTCGTAACAATTGGGGATTTTCAACCAGGCCGACTGCGATGTCAATTCTCGGTCATATATTTTCAAAATCATCATCATCATCATCATCAACCAAATTACTACTGTATGCAGGTTTCTTACCCGGTTTCGTAGCAATGGGGGTTTTCTACCCGGCCGCCTGCAATTTTCGATTTCGTTCATGGATTTTAACCATAGTCATCATCATCATCAGCCAGATTACTACCGTATGGAGGTTTCTTACCCGTTTTCGTATTAAAGGGGGGTTTTCTACCCAGCCGACTGCGATGTCAACTCTCGGTCATATATTTTCAAAATCATCATCATCATCATCAGCCAAATTACTACGCTATTGAGATTTCTTTCCCGTTTTCGCAGCAATGGGGGGTTTTCTACCCGGCCGACTGCGATGTCAACTCTCGATCATATATTTTCAAAATCATCATCATCACCAGCCAAATTACTACTGTATGGAGGATTCTTACCCGTTTTCGCAGCAATGAGCGGTTTTCACTCGTCCGACTGCGATGTTCGATTTCGGTCATAGATTTTACTCATAATCATCATCATCATCAGCGAGATTACTACCGAATGGAGGTTTCTTAAGCGGTTTCGTAGCAATGGGGGGCTTTCTACCCGGCTGACTGCGATGTCAACTTTCGGTCATATATTTTCAAAATCATCATCATCATCATCAACCAAATTACTACAGTATGGAGGTTTCTTTCCCGTTTACGCAGCAATGGGGGGTTTTCTACGCGGCCGACTGCGATTTTCGATTTCGGTCATAAATTTGACTCTTAATCATCATCATCATCAGCCTTCTCCCTAACGTATCGAGATTTCCTACCCATTTCCACAGCGATGGGGGCATTTCTACCGGTCAAATTGCGACGTTCATTATCGGTCATAGATTTTACTCATAATCATCATCATCATCAGCGAGATTACTACCGAATGGAGGTTTCTTAAGCGGTTTCGTAGCAATGGGGGGTTTTCTACCCGGCCGACTGCAATGTTCGATTTCGGTCATAGATTTAAAAAAAAAACATCATCATCATCAGCCTTCTCCCTAACGCATCGAGATTTCCTACCCATTTCCACAGCAATGGGGGGGTTTCTACCGGTCAAACTGCGACGTTCATTATCGGTCATAGATTTTAGTCATCATCATCATCATCATCATCGTTTTTCCGGATTTAGATCGACTCGTGCGAGGCCGAAGGCCGAGCCTCACACTAGCGAGGCCGCAGGCCGAGCCCCCTGCGAGGCCGCAGGCCGAGCGGCACCAAGGCGAGGCCGCCAGGCCGAGTCATGGTGCGTGTCGGACGCTCGGCTGACATGAGGCGAGGCCGAAGGCCGAGCCTTGTGTCAGTCGAGCCGCGAGGCCGCAGGCCGAGCCTCACACTTGCGAGGCCGTAGGCCGAGCTCCGTATGAGGGGATTTCAAAGGCATTTCTTAATGAATAACAATCGTCTCTTGCGTTTCCACCACGATGGGGGGATTTGGTTTCTTCAAACTGCAGTGTCAACCCTCGGTCATATATTTTCAAAATCATCATCATCATCATCAGTCAAATTACTACTCTATTGAGATTTCTTACCCGTTTTCGCAGCAATGGGGGTTTTCTACCCGGCCGACTGCAATGTTCGATTTCGGTCATGGATTTAAAAAATCCATCATCATCATCAGCCTTCTCCCTAACGTACCGAGATTTCTTTCCCATTTCCACAGCGATGGGGGGATTTCTACCCGTTCAACTGCAACCTTCATTTTCGGTCATAGATTTAAAAATCATCATCATCATCAGCCAGATTACTACCGAACGGAGGTTTCTTACCCGTTTTCGTCATGCTCCTCCTGTTTTTTCAACTTTTAAGTCGAACTAAAACGCCCAGCCATACCCAACGGCAGGACCGCCACGCGGGCCGCTCGCGGCCCGCGCAGCCACGCGAAATACTAGTTTTTCTCTAAAAACCAATCAAGTCTCCGTGTAAGTATTGTATGCAAAATTTTGCAAGGGCACGATAACAAAGCAATGGGCCGAACACCCGTCGTTGACTGATTTTCACTTCTAGGTTTCGGTATAGGAACTATATTTACTGCCTTCCATTGTTTGGGGACGAATCCTGAGCTTAAAAATCTGTTATATAAGGACACAAGAACACATTTACCTACTTCCGGGAGATTATTTATCATCGAGTATGATATATTATCCGCGCCTGGGGCCGTATCTGATCGTTTTATACAATTATTTAGTTCCTCCACCGAAATCGAAGTAGATAAAGTCTGATTAATAGAGGTAAACTCAGGCATGTCTGAAGATACAAAATCTGGTGTTAAGCTATTTAAAAGTGTCTCCGCTTTTTCACGATCTATGGGTGTTCTAGTTGTCTTGTAGCCCTTAATCCATTTCATTCGTAGCCACATTTCTCTTGTAGTTGTCACATTACTAACACTATCACACAGAATCTGCCATGATTTGGTTTTAGCACGCCTAATGCCCCGTTGAGCGTCAGCAGTCTTTTCTTGTAGGATTTGCAGGTTGCTGGGAGTAGGGTTTCTTCTGAATTCCGCGAGGGCCCTGCGCCGAATAGCAACAGATCGAGACAACTCCGGCGACCAATAAGGTTTGGGCTTGAACCCGTTAGATCTCAAGGGGTTTCCGTAGATCTTAGTTATTGGTATAAACTCGTCAGCCGCTTTATTTATTGTCTCTACAAAGCTGTCGTATGCGATTTGACTATCTATTGGCATGTCGTAGTTAATTAGGTCATCCTCGGCCTTGTTTCGGTAACTAAGCCAATCAGCCTTTTCTACGTTTTTGAAAAGACAAAGACGGTGCAATGTCTATGCGCATCTTAATGATAAGGTGATCACTTCTTAAATTTTCATTCATCACCTTCCAATCTAACTTGAGTGCAATGTCTGCAGATACTAAAGACACGTCTGGAGATGTTTTTTGAAGCCTTCCGTTAACAAGCTTGATACGCGTATGATTACCATCATTTATGATGACAAAATTGTTATCCATTGCTGAGTCAAATATTCTATCACCTCTAGTGTCTGATTTGGTTGACCAATTCAAATGGTGCCCATTGAAATCTCCTGCAATCAACGTCTTCTGTCTCAAGTGGGAGAAGATCTGATCATATTCTCTTTCAGTAGGGATAACCGTTTGAGAGCAATATATCGACATGACATTTTGTAAATGTTCACAGTTGTGTATTTCTATGTGAACTATTTCGAGCCCAGTTTTAATAAAGCTCACTTCGCATTGCTGAACTTTTAAAGACCAATGTGTCAGTACCGCCGATCCACCCCAGCCATCATCGCGATCGCATCTGAAGATGTTATATCCATTAATGCGAAAATGGCTATTTGGGTCTAACCAAGTCTCACTCACTATGGCAATGTGGATTTTTTCCTGATATAACAAAGCTTCGAAATCAGTAGCCTTCTGTCGAAGGCTTTGCGCATTCCACTGCAGTATGTTCACTGCAGTGGAATGCGCAAGATGTCCATCTGTAATAGGTAAGGTTGTACTATCCATACTTGCTTAAAAAGCTTAAGCAAGGCCACTCGGAAAAGTACTGTACTGCAAATGAAATAACTTTTTCAAAGATGATGTTTGTACAGCTTTTAATCTTTTCTTCCCATGATAATCCCCTATCTAGTATTTTTTGTCTCAGCTGTTCTAGTAGTATTTTCCAAGATATTCTTTCTTCTTTGTTTCCTCTTTCCTGTCCATATTTATCCTCACTAATTGACTGCACATGAACAGGCATCTCACTTCCACTAGCCTCATTCTCCAAGTAATCACTCTTCATTTTCCTAGCTTTGTCTCGAGCCTGCTTCCCTGGTCCACTACGCTTCCCATCTTTTTTACTAGCTGCCTTCGCGTAAGTCTCATTTTGTGTATGACAGTTGTCTAATTGTACTCTTTTGGGTAGATCATCAGTACTCTTCGTCAATGGCCCTAAGTTAGGTGGGATAATGCGTTCTGGCGAAGGACGCTCAGACAATGGTGGTGAGTGAGCTGTCTGTGTCGGCTTATAAAATGTGAAAGCTTGCTTGTATGAACAATTATACTCAGCCATTAGCTCCCGAATTTGTTTCTCCTTTTTAAATATGGGGCAAATTTTTGCTAGGGCCATATGATGACCACCACAGTTGTTGCATCTATAGCGTGTAGTTTCGCAGTTTAGATGATTTTCGCCGCACTTTGGACATACCGGCTTCGTGGAGGAGCACAATCGGAGGGTATGGCCGTAGCGCCAACAGTTCGAACACTGTGTAACCGGGTGCACGTACGGGCTTACAGCGATTTTTATATTGAAAATATTAATATGTGTCGGTAAAGACGTTCCTTTAAAACAAACTCGAATCGATTCGCTCTGCTCCCATCGGCCGTCCAGGCTGTTTTTGCGTTTTAACCGTTTAACTTCTATAATTAAGGTTTCACTCCCAAGACTATCTGATATTTCCTCCTCGCTAAGTCCTAAGTCAACACCTTTTATCACTCCGTATGACTGGCTAACGTCTAGTGATTTTTGACACATATAACCGTTCTCATTATATAATTTTGTAGTCAAAAACTTATCTGCACTTTCCTCATTGCTGAATCGGATGGACACTTTAAATGCATTGATGTATTTAATCTGAACTACGTTTTGGATTTCCGCCTCCTTAAGACTTTTTGCAAGCATAAATTGTTTCGGTAGCTTATCCATGCGAGTTAAATATACCTCCACATATTCTTCCGCGATTCTCCTCGAATCATCGGTATTTATAGCCCGTGCAATTTTTTTCCCCTTTCTTCCTACAGTATTCCACAACTCCTCTTCATCTAATTGTCGATTTCTCTTCTGTGGTCTCTTTTCCGTATCTATCCCAATGCTGTCCTCCTCCATATCACTTAAATATTCGCTATTATTTATCACCTCATGTAATGGCAGACTTCTTATCATATCACTCCTCCCCGTATCTTGGTTAGTACTTCTTTCAACATCCTCGTCCATGACAGGTAGCATTTCCCGGCTCCTAGTCACCTCACTATGTTTCCTTGAATCTTCTAACACATTTGTCTCAACCGGCGCATTGTCTTGATTATTCATTATAAGATACAATGCGCATTGTGAATTAATAATCTCTCTATCTGGATGTTTGTCGTTCAGCCGTTTTTTTTTTTTTTTTTTTTTTGTAGAATATGGATCTCCAACAGAAGTTACACATTACATTCACATTATGAAACATAGGCATCAATCTGAGTGCACCCCCAATTACAGGAGATCACGTCGTGCTCATGGAGTTATCATGGATGTGAACGGATCTTGATAAAATTTGATAAGGAGTTACTGTATATTACAAAGATAGGATTCTTTTTATGACCACGCGAACGAAATCGCGGGTAACAGATAGTATTATTATATACCTTATAGACTTCGACCAAGGTAAAATGAATGGACGGGCCCTTACCACGCAACTTCCTTAAAAATAACAAGTCAAAATAATCAAACTGGTCAAAATTCTATACGTAATTGAAAGTATGTGTACACTTGTAACAAAAAAGATATAGCGAATAAAATATCTACGAGAGAAAAAGGGACACCTGTGTTTATTAGTTGCTCCCAAACCGTTTGACGTACGTCTCGCAATTTTCACAAACAGAGAGAGACTGTAGCAAGGTGAGCGCCGGCGCTCACTTTAAAGGCTTCAAAATTCTCTTAATGGGGCCCGTCCATTCATTTTACTTCGGATAGATTACTTTCGGATACTTAGAGAGATTTGGTATACTTACAGTATTTAACTAGATGGAAAGATATGTTCCAATACACAGAAATTTCCATGTAAAAACCTCGTACAGCAAAATTCAGTTCGAGCGGCGATCCGTCATATGTCCTTTTAACTTTGTAATGTAATGCACCCGAACTGAGAGGCGTGTACGCGCAACCTGCAAGCAAAGAATAAATCCCTGCAAATAAAACCGGGAGTGGCGAGCAAAGAGACATGACCAGCGACAGGACGAGTAATAACATCATAGAGCTGATAAATATCTAGACGCGGTGATCCGAGCAGCGAACAGCGTCCCAATATTGTGTAGAATTTGTAAATTGATACATCTGTCGGGGTCTATAATAACTACTACGTCGCTTTGTAGCATGCCGACACCTGCGAGATAATTGACCGAGTGAGCGAAGCGCATGAAAGTCTCTGCTTCTACTGGCAAAATTTGCTTTCTTACGTTGGTACTCGCGTAGTAAAAGTCGTATTTTTCAACCAAACTTGACGAAGCCTGATATACAGGTTCTACAATTTCATAGTTTATTTGAATTTTAAATTTGAATATTGAGAAGAAAAGAGAGAACAGAGTTGTTTGGGAGAAATATCCCTGCTATCTTTTGATAATGGGATATAATGGGGAATAATGGGAGGTTTGCTGCGGCGCCATTTGCTGGCCGATTTTTATAATATTTGGCAGAAACATTTTTTACTCACTTCTGAATGAGAATTACGAATGTGAGCAAAATCGGTCATCAGATTGTCAAAATACTAGTAGTTCACGCCGAACTGAGACCTGGCGGCCCCTATATCTTCACAAACCCTGAACTGATTCAGCTCATATTCGAACTTAATTGGTATTGAAATGAACTACTTTCCTACAAAACTTCATGAAGATCGGATCAACGGTTCGCAAGTTATGCCGATACAAATGCCGATTTGTCCCAGTAAACTAAGACCTTCCCTTCGCTCGGTCAATAAGGTCGTAAGGTTGCAGTTCGGTGTCGTTTTTGGAAGAAATAAATCTCCGATCAAAAATCTTCGCCGA
Source organism: Apocheima hispidaria (assembly GCA_947579745.1). Classification (NCBI taxonomy): domain Eukaryota; kingdom Metazoa; phylum Arthropoda; class Insecta; order Lepidoptera; family Geometridae; genus Apocheima; species Apocheima hispidaria. Next base: position 1,197,052 of record OX388171.1, read on the forward strand.
CAAAAAAAAACTATGAAATTGCATAATTGAGGTTGTGCAAAAAAGTTTATGCTCGCGAGGTCTGTATGGATAGTTCTCGAGAACAACGCGACGCGCGACCCGCGACGCTCGACGCTCGATAACCGCCCCGGTCAGAGCGGCGTGTTCACAATGGTGCGATAATATAAGATAAGATTATTTATTTGCATACAACATGGGAAATAATTAATTATTATACAACACATGCATAAAAGATGTTTTATGATTAATTATTGTTTAATTCTTAACGCTATTTTGTATCTAATTGTAGTGTAGTTAGTGTAATTGATTTAATACCGTACTAATGAAATAATAAATAAATAAAAAAAAAGGGCAGCACCTCCGCGAGTGTGTATAGATCTCGTATTTCTTAATTTTAAAAATATTACTAATGTTTGTACAACTTCATATAGTGTAAAAAACTATTTATCGTGACCTAAATTTGCTGTACAAGTGTCTTTGAAACTTTGCACTATGTATTAACTAAGAAAATCAAACTTTTAAACAGTGTAAACAAAATGTTATAGGATCTGAAACGAAAGAACTACAACTTACCGGTGATTTTTAAAGTAACAAAAGTGACTTTGTAGGTATCTAAAGTGAAAACAAAGTAAAGTAAACCAATTGGTATTAAAACTGACCAATATAACCTCAAATTAGAACAATGACCTACAGTTTTGATTGTCGTAATTCTCCAAAAATTACTACTAATGCCATCTGTGAACTGTGAGAAAAGTCTGTAATCACCTTGAACTGTGACCTATGACATATCGACACGCCATCTGTGAAAAAAATATCTCTTCACTCAGAAGAATTGTTAATCGATTCAGCTCCTCTGAAACAATTAGGTACCTACATAAATAAAAACCACCAACTAAATCCGCAAGATGGTGCTGTGTGGTGGTTGTAAGCAACAATGTCCTACCCGACAATATCTTGTTTGCTCTCTTTGTAAGAAGTATTATGATCTGCTATGTGCCAATGTATCAGAGACACGTTATTATGGTACTTTAATCGGCGAGCACAGACTTACATGGGAATGTCAAGAATGTATTTGCAAGAAGCCCAAAAATATTAGTTCTAATATTCCTATACGACAAGGGGAGATGGGGGTGAAGCACAACACAAAAAAACTAAACCTAAATACAGATTCTCAGTATTCAAAGAAGTCTCCTGATAAAAAACAGGATTTTGAAGATTCATTTGTCACCAAAAGACAGAAGCAAAATAACAACAAGACACGCCATGACTCGATCAGCTCCGACGACATGAGTATACTTGGTGATACGATTTGTAAGGAAGATCACAAAGAAGTTGTTCCAGAACTGACATTACGTAGTTTGAGCGAAATGATATCTTATAAGTTGAAAGAAAATAATAAATCTATAATTTTAGATATCAAAAGTACTATTCAGACAGAAATTAATAAGGCTATGGCAAAATTGAAAGAAGATATCCAAGAAGACACAAATGTCCTATTTTCTGAAAATGGTTTCCGGAAGTCTGAAATAGAAGCAGTAAACAGCCAAATAGAAAAATTATCTCAGGAAATGGAAAAGTTGAAACGCGAACTAGCGGACCTACAATATAAAAAAACTTCTACCGAGGCATGCCTCCCTGAGAATAACCAAAAAAAGATTGTGATATACGGTTTTGAGGAATATAGTGGAGAACCTGAATGCAACCTACATGGCAGGATAATAAGCATGTTCCGGAACGTCATGCAAGTTGATTTACTGGGATACATTGAGGATACATACAGAATCGGCAGATATAGAAACACGAACCGGCCGTTAGTAATCGAATTAATGAGCAAAAGAATGGTGAAGTTTGTACTAGAGAATAGTCACTATGCTCGCGGAACAGGCCTATATATTGCAGAATTTCTAAACGAAAAGGCGAGAAAAGAACGAAAGGCAATGCAGGTATCAATGTCTGCTGCAAGAAAAAATGGAAAGCATGCAGTTATCAGAAATAATCAATTGTTTATAGAAGGAGAACTGATAACGTTCGACAACAAAAAATCCAATAGACCGGACAAAATAATACAATATGACACTGATGAACAGACACCTGAAATAAATAATAATGAGAAAAGTGAAAATAATAACAGAAATATAGCACCTCAAGAATACCCCACTTTTCAGGAAAACAACCAAAATCGTACATTTCGAAGAAAAAATGAAAAATACAACATCAATACATTTCGAGAGAAAAAAAGCACATTTCGACTCTAAAACCAATAAACGCTTTAAAATACTTTTTCAGAATATGCAAAGCATTAATAAAAAAGTACACTTAATGGAATCATTTCTAGCTGAAAATACTACTCATCAAGTCATTTGTTTATCTGAGACCTGGCTTACACAAGCAAAACTGAGCTTACTAGATTTTACCGGTTACAAAATTGCGTCGTCTTTCTGCAGGGAAAACCGAGGGGGAGGAGGTGTCTGTATTATGCTTCAAGACTATAGAATACACCGAAAAAACTGATATTACTAACATGTCAATTGAATATAATTTAGAAGTGTGTGCAATCGAATTATTTAAGAAAAATTTACTAGTAATTTGTATGTATTGGAACGGAAGAGAGAGAGACAAATTTTACAAACAATTAAATAAAATATTAAAATATGTACTTAAAAAATACTCCAAACACGATATCGTCTTAGGTGGTGATTTCAACCATGACACTTTAGCTAAGAATTCAAAAATAAGCAACTTCCTAGATATCATGACTGAATATAAATTTGATCAACACATAAATGAACCTACACACACAACAAATTTTTCGGCTACATGCTTAGATTTAATATTTACAAATTTTAGTAAAAGAGATATAAAAACATACATAGAAGAGTTTGGATTTTCAGACCACTGTGGTACAATTATAAGTTTTAATAAACCACACCAAAATAATTCAAATACTATCTGGCATACAAAAAAAAGACTGTACACTAAATCAAATATAGAGGCTTTCAAGTCAAAATTAAATTTGATAAGCTGGAGTGATATACTGAGCAATAATAATAACATTAACGAAAACTACAATGTATTTATAGACATTTTGATTAAAACCCTAAATGAATACATACCGAAACGTAAAATTAAATTAAAAACGAGTTTTAAAAAATACTGGCTAACAAAAGAAATAAAAATTTCGTGTAATCACAAAAGGTTATTAAAAATATTAACAATAAAATCAAATAATAATATAATTAAAGCATACTATAAAAAATTGATTTATTAATATGCATAGAGGTAACGTGAGTTGATCCGCACATTACCTCTATGCATATTAATAAATCAATCTTTCTCAGAAGGAATCTTCCCAGATTATTTAAAACAGACAGTAATAAAACCCATTCATAAGAAAAACACAAAATCAGATCCCAATAACTATCGTCCAATTGCTCTTTTGCCCACTATTTCCAAAATTTTCGAAAAAACGATGTACAACCGCGTTTATAAATTCTGTGAAAAATATAAGATATTTGATGAAAATCAACATGGCTTCCGCAAAAAGTGTTCAACAACTATAGCCGTTTATAAATACATACAAAAAGTCATAAATTTATTAGATAGTAAAAAATATGGAGTCGGAATACTTTTGGACATGAGCAAAGCCTATGATAAAGTGCAGTTTAACATCCTACTTGATAAATTATACGGAATAGGCATTCGTGGAGCAGCTCACAAATGGTTCACATCATATTTAAAAAACAGGGTACAATACGTTGAAATTGAATATATTGACTACGATAAGAAGGAAATTAGAAACGTTAGATCTGATGAATTAGTTATAAATACATCAATACCCCAGGGCAGTGTCATTGGATGTTTATTATTTTTAATATATATTAATGACCTGCCGAAAATTATGGAAGACCATTGTATTTTATTCGCAGATGATATATCCATTCTCACCTCCTGCCAAAATAATAATAATAATAACAATATTAATGATAAACTCACTTCTATCTTTAACAATACTACTGACTGGTTGAGAGAACATAATTTAGAAATTAATTACAAAAAAACCAAATTAATGACATTTTATCCTCACCAAAAAGCTCCACTTACAATTAACTTCACTTATAATGGTGCAAAAATAGAAGTCATTAATACATTTACGTTATTAGGAATCAATATAGATACACACATTAATTGGAAGCCTCACGTAGAAAATATAAGAACGAAACTATGTAGATTTGCCTATGCTCTTCGCGAAGTTAAAAAATCCACTGACTTACAGACCGCATTAGTAACATACTATGCCTATGCTTATGCATGGCTTAGCTATGGAACTATGCTGTGGGGAAACAGCACAGACGCCAATACCCTCTTCACCGCGCAAAAGAAATTAATACGTATTCTTGTTAACATCGAGCAGACCGACACTTGTAGGCCATTTTTTCACAAACACAAAATACTCACCTTACCATCTATATATATCTTCGAAATATGTAAATTCGTCAAGAACCATCCGGACCTTTTCACAAAACGATCAGCTAAGCAATTTAATCTAAGATACAAAAACAGATTGATGTTACCAGCTTCACGTCTCACACTTCACTCAACCAGCCCCTTTGTAATGGGCATCAAAATATATAACAAATTACCGACCTCAATAAAACATGAATCGCGAAATAAACATTTTTTTAAATTACTGAAACAATTTTTAATAAATAAAGTATATTACTCCATAGATGAGTATCTAACAGATAAAAACATATAGCACTGTTACATAACTAAAGTTATGGTTACTGCTGTCCCTCTCTCTACTCTTCTACTTCTTTAGCTGGTACCCGACGGGGTCCACAATTGTGACCAAAATGTAAAACTACTAAGTACCAACATACATTGTGGAATGCTAAAATAAATATGAATATGAATATGAATATGAATATGAATAAATAAATTAAATAATTAATATTATAAGTAGCCACATCATGCTGTGCCGGTTAGGCGTAAAAATGTTAGCTATGTATACTTGTTATTAGCACCATTGCGTCGGTACTAGGACATGTAATACCGGAGCGATTTTCAATACCGGTATTGGGTCCGGTATTATACCTCAATACCGGAATACCGGTATTAGTACCGGTATTGGTGGTTTTTGTAAACTTTACTTGATATCAGTTGCCATTTTTATCAAATCTCTTTAAGAACACTGAAAATTAACAAAATACGAATAAATTGACTTCCATCATCATTATAATCAACCATAAGAAGTCCATTGCTGAATAAAAGCTGCCTCTTAAAGTGCCACATTCTAAGACCTTACTGAACAACAACTTTCCACTTGCATCCACCGGCAATGCATTGCTTTCCACTTGCACTTGCATCAGTTTAGTAAGCGAATCGGCGGGCAGAAACTACTTAGTGAATTTATAATTGTATGAAATAATACAATTTAATAAAACCAGGCAACCAGGCGTCCGGTCTGGAATGTGCAGTACAAATAGAAGCGACATATCTACTAATCTGGTATACTGTAAAAGAGAAGTACCGAGTAGTATTGAAATCCTCAATACCGGTATCGTAATACCGGTTCGTAATACCGGTATTACGCAATATCGGGATCCCGGTATTCATGCCCTAGTCGTTACCATAGATAATTTATCTGTGGTCGGTACCTACCTTTAGTTTACGTTAACATTCTGGCTATTTCTGATAGTAGTACCAGAGTTGTAGGAGAGAGAGAGAGAGAGAGATGAAGAGATGAAATTGGCGGTGGGAGTGTCGGTTTTTGCGTAGTACCTATTATTATTTTTTTTGAATGTAATTGACATGCTTTTTTATTATCTTTTGTGACTGTGTCTATAACTATAACTTGACTTGACTTGATATGAACTTTGACTTGAATGTAATCGACCATAAATCATAATTGTTCCTTTAATTAATTAATGTAATTGGTGTTTTGTACCGTTTTAATTAATATGTATAAATAAATAAATAATTAAGTGAACATAAATTTATCTAAAAGTAAATACCTGTTTTGTTGATCATGAACTCATCGAAAGCATCTTTCACAGGCGTTTTCCATGTCGGCCAAACAGTTATATTTTTCAAAACTTCGCTGGGTACATCGACACAAAGGTTTGCTGCAAAATTAAAATAAATAGATATTATTAACCGAAAGAAGCAAATGTCTCAGAGGATAAAAAAAAAATCTACCAAACCAGTATTTAATTGCACTAAGAAATTAGTTTATTAGCCTATAATTAATATGCTACTTACTATGTTAACATGGACCCTGTATGTAAGGGTGTCGCAAATTTACATTTAACAATTTTAACTTAAAAATTTCTTGTAATTGTAAGTTAACAACTATGAGGACTATATTTCATCATCATCATCAGCCATAAGACGTCCACTGCTGAACATAGGCCTCCCCCTTAGAGCGCCACACCGACTGACAACGGGCCACTTGCATCCACCGGTTGCCCGCGACTTTCACAATGTCGTCGGTCCACCTAGTGGGAGGCCTACCTAAGCTGCGTCTTCCGGTTCGTGGTCGCCACTCAAGAACCTTTCTTCCCCACCGGTTATTGGTTCCTCGAGTGATGTGGCCCGCCCATTGCCACTTCAGCTTGCAAACTCTGAAAGCTATGTCGGCAACTTTGGTTCTTCGACGAATATCCTCGTTCCGGATTTTATCGCGCAAAGAAACTCCGAGCATAGCTCTCTCCATTGCCCGCTGTGTGACTGAGTTTTTCCAAAAGGCCAGGGGCGCTAGTCTCGACTTTTCGCTATGCACTTTGCGACCGAATTCGGTCGCTATGACGCAAAATTCAACGCTATTTTTGCGTTTTTCAGAACAAATTTTTGCGTCATAGCGACCGAATTCCGTCGCAAAGTGCTGTAGCGAAAAGTCGAGACTAGCGCCCCAGTAGTCAAGGACCACGTTTCAGTTTCTATATTTGACTTATTTATTTGACTATATTTGACTTCATGAAATTTTTTGAGCAAGTAGTTTCTGAAAATAAGTTCAAATATGAGCAAAATCGAGGTTGTTAAGTTACCTGTTAACTTGTAACCTAGCGTCCGTTATAACTTCACAACCCTTAGACCGATTTTCCCCCGATCCGACAGCTCCCGAAAACAGGAAGTATTCAGTATTTGGTATAGGCGCCGGTCACCAAAGGCACACAATCATACACCGACCTCGCCGGCGTGGTCGAAGAATCCCAGGATCTGTCCGAAGATCGATTAATTTCTCTCCAAATAATCAAACAGATACAAACCAAACCGCTAGGGCCCCAGGGCACACCCCTTCCGGGGTGCCAGGGCCAGTTTGATATCCCCCCTCCCGGGTGACGGCCCAAGCCGAGGTCGTACCGCAGTCGGTGCCCTTGCGCTAGTCACCCTCGCGCCGTAAAAATAGTTTTTAGGGCTCAACGTCTTTTGCGTTCGCCAAAGTTCGCCAAAGCTAAGTCATCCATAAACAATTTGGACCGATTTTGCACACAATATTAAAAATATTATAAAATGTTGAAGGCAAGTAAGTAGCATATTTAAATGCATTTTTTCATTTAAATATGCTACTTACTTGCCTTCAACATTTTATAATAGTCATATAAACAGGTCGCAAGTTATCATCAAAAAAAAAATTATTTTTGGACACAAAGATCCACACTCTAAATCTATAGTTTATTATTTAATAAAAATAAGAAAATAAAAATAAATAATAATTCAAATTAAAATTAGTATAAGCTTCCATGACACAGGTAAGTAGAGTTGCCTACAACGAAGCAAGCCTACTCGGTCGACAACTGGAAAATAACAGACTGACTATTATCCCAAAGGCAACATTTAAAAAAAAGTACTCACGAGGTCCGTCGTCAGCAAACGCGCACGCAATAAACGCAAAAACTAGAATTGCGGAGTATGCCTTCATGTTGTCTCGAACAGTAGATCTGCCTCTGTTTCTGTTTATTAAACAAATGATGCTGTTTACACTTGAAAGAACCCTTTTATAGGACTGCAGATACCTACTTCCCGCGGTACATCTCTACATGGAAACCTCAAGATGCTCCAGGACGAAACGATGTCAAGGTTGTAACACAATTATCTATATAAAAAGAACAAGCTTTTCCTTAGGAATCAACGCACAGAACAAACCGCTTATAATTATAGAGACGTGAAATTTGAACCCAATATTCCTCAAATCGTGGAGATGAATATTAAGAACGGATTTTTCCAAATTCCAACTCAGAGGAGGTGAAACGGACCCTCAAATTTTGTATTAAAATAGATAAAAATGTTTTCCATGTCACGCCAATGAAACACGGTTTGTATACAAGAAATAAAGAAACCATATTGGTGGATAGTGCTTAATTGGTGGATAGTGCTGTGAGTGGCGTAGTTAATAATTAATTTTTAGTTCTTTAGTTTTAGTTAATATACACTATGTCACTGTTTATTGTCCCAAATAAATAAAATAAAAAATATCTCAGGATTTTTCGAAAATCAAATCCCCAAAGAGGTGAAATAATGTGCTGAAATTACCATATCGTATGCGAGAGAAGCCGCGTGGACAAGCTAATAATTTTAAATGAAACCTGACGAATATACAGGTTTGGATCCTTGGATTTGAGATTTCGGGGTCATTTTAAGGGCGCTAATATCGTATCGACACGTAAATGTCATTGCTCTGCAGTTCAAAAGTATATCCTACATGATAAAATGCATAATTTAGTATATTTTTTTTTTCTGTCTACATTTAAGTGATAAACAAATGAAACTCTGTTTTTGTGATTATTGTAAAAAACAAAGAAGTGCCAGGTTTTTTGTAAATTAACCCCTACAGAGGTGTTATGAAGTATTTTAATTACTAGGAATTAATTAATTACCGCCATTCCACACGAACGGTTAATTTTTCCGGGATAAAAAGTAGCCTATGTGTTAGTCCAGGGTATAAGCTACCTTCAAAATTTCATTTAAAATTACATTCAAATCCGTTCAACCGTTACAGAGTTGAACGGGAACCAGGACATTCTCGGGTCTAGTTTTAGGACATACCTGGGTCCAGTTTTAGAACATACCTGGATGAAGTTTTAGGATATGCCTGGGTCTTGTTTTAGGACATACCTGGGTCCAGTTTAAAGACATACTCGGGTCTAGTTTTAGGACATAAAAGGATCCAGTTTTAGGACATACCTGGGGTCCAGTCTTAGGACATAATTTAATGTATCAGGACTTAACCACGCTAAAACTAGTTTATTTATATACCTCGACGTTTCGGCCAAGTTTTAATGGCCAGTTCAATGTTTCAAGTTTCAGTCTTAGGACATACCTGGGTCCAGTTTTAGGACATACTTGGATCCTGTTTTAGGATATACCTGGGTCCAGCAGCATACTCGGGTACCCCGGGGAAGGTAGGCAGGTCACCTGCCTACCCTTAAATACAATTAATGTTACTGTTGTTGCAAAATATAATTATTTTCTTTTCTATTTCTATTAATATTACCCCTTGCACTATTTCACCAATAGGCAGAAAAGTAACTGGACAAGTTTTTTTTAAATATCCAATCACAGATCATACTAGATCGATGTCATAGATACTATTTCTTCTAATGGTAGGACTCTTTCCGGAGGCCGCCTGGGGAAGTACCACACCTTTTCCAATTATTGAACCTCCAAGCAGTAGTGCGCAATCATTACTGTGTTCCGGGTGTTGAGAAAGAGCGAACCAGATATAGCTGAATTATGGGATAGAGCCCCAATACCGCCGTCTTGTCCATACAAAAAGCGTATATAGTACCCCCAAAAGTTATCCGATTTCGATGTTTTTTTATATGTTATCTACACGTTGAAAAACTATGTATGTTTGTTTTTTTTTAATTTCGCTGTATCTTCGTTGTTATTCATAGGTACTTTAAGTGACACATTTTTTGGGTCGAAAATATGACGAGCAAAAGTAATTGTAAATAAAATACCATAAACATTTTTGACAAATTATAACATAGCGGCATAGATGCACTATATTTTTATTTGTAATGAAAGACACCCTTTTACAGTGTACTTAAATTTAAGATTAGATTTAAGATATGGGTCAAAATTGCCTGAAATAAAATATTATTATTATTATTATTATAGTTTAACAAGCCCGGTGACAGAAAAAAAACAAAAGATTTTTTTAAGTTCAAATTTTATCAAATAAATTTTTTTGAAAAATTTTAACATAGCGGCATAGATTATAGTTTAAACAAGCCCGGTGACACAAAAAAACAAAAGATTTTATTAAGATTTAGGGGGTGATAACAGACTACCCTCGAAACGCTATTTTCATCAAAAAGTTAGCATTTACTAACTCTGTCTATCGTACGCACGAGAAACAGAGCGACAGCTATACCGTTTCAATGTTAGAGATTTTTACTTTTGCTCGGCCTAAAAAATAACTTTGAAGCCTTGCATAACAAATAATTATTTTCGAGCTTTCCTTCTTTGCAAAACTAAATATTAATAACGAAATTAGAGGAGCGAGACCTTGAGATTAGAGTAGCGCCAACTTGCTCATAGAAAAAACGGCAGGTTTGTACGTATAGGTCCTGAAGGTGCATCGTTTCACTCATCGCGCGAAATTTAAATTTTCTTGCATTTTTTGTCAATTACAGCTTAATTACTCATCGTGGATTTATTGAAACCAGTTTTGCGCCAATAAATAAGTTTTTTTAAGAAATAACGGGTAAAATGATGACCTAGATAACATTGGCTTAGCTACAAATTTCAATAAGCTGATTTTCATCTTGGTTATTGGTTTAGTGGGAAATATACTTATACTAGCTTTCAACTTGAATTTTTGGTTGGTGTAATTTCTTGGAACAATCTATTTATTATCGCAAAATTAGTTTTCACGAACCTACGATGAGAAATTAAGCTGTAATTGACATAAAACGCAAGAAAATTTGAATTTCGCGCGCTGAGCGAAACGTTGCACCTGAAATCGTTTTTTCTTTTTTCTTCTAAACATTATTTTTTTATCATGTGAAACACAATATCGTGAAAAACTCATTCGTTTTCTAGAACCGGACACGTAAGGTCGCGGGATCACGCAGACCGCGCGCGACTGCTTATGTTTGGCGCAATGGTTCATCCCGGGACAGTTACGAGTTGCTTCAAGACATTGTACAGAACCCCTAGCATAACTAATCGAAAGAAACCTTTTAGGTATACTACAGCATAATGTATGACGGAACAGCGCCACCTTTGGTGTGTAAATGGAAACTTCATTTTCCAAAGAAAACTTGTCGATAACAGTTATGTAGTACTGTAGTACAACTAGTACTATTCACAATCCGATTCGTAGTACGAAGGTAGGTATCATCATCATCATTATCAGCCAGATGACGTCCACTGCTGAACAAAGGCCTCCCCTTATTTAGGTGGAGACCTCGTACCTGGAGGCCCGCTTTCCTGATTGGTATATTTATCTGTGCCTGACCCACTATCATACTAATTAATATAAATACGAAAGGTTGTGTTTGTTCCCGTTCAACTCTACAACGGCTAAACGGATTTATATGAAATTTGGTATGCAGGTAGCTTACACCTGGATTATTACATAAGCTATCATTTATCCCGGAAAAATATTCGGTTTCTGTAGAATTTCGGGTGAAACCGCGGGGCGCAGCTAGTATTTTATAAAACAAAAAAAAAAATGATTTAATAATAAACAGAGATATATAATTGACCACTTTTATTTCCAAAATAAAATTCTAATTATAATGAAACTGAATGATAATTTTATTACAAATATAAGATTAAACGGAACGGCGGTACATAGCGAAAGGAGCTCGTGTAACATCATTATGAACAGAGCATTCTTTGCTATGAGATACAGATCTGATTACTCCTAGTTTCCGCACTAAGGATGATCGAACCTTACCCGCGTGAGTTTTGTCGGAACAAGAATCTCTTAATTTGGTATCCATCTTTTAGTCTCATCTTAATCAACATTGAAATCTCGAGGACAAAAACAGCTGTTCCGTACATATCGTTGAGTGCATTAATGACAATTTTCTACGGAACACCCACTTTTTTCTCGATTTCAGTGATTGCCCCTTTATCAAAGTTGTTCATAATGATGATTACAATTCGCTTCTTTCGGCTTAGTACCACAGTTCTGTGTAACCTTATTTATTTCTATGGTAAAACATTATTGTTTTTATGTGTTTAGCTCGTCACGTTGCTGCCTTGTTGTTTCTCGTTCAAGCTGAAAAAATAAAAACTAATTTAAATTGACCGAGCGAAGCGAAGTTACGGGAGTTACGCGAGTTTACGGGAACGAATAAGCGTTTGTATGTTTGTGTTTTTATCCGACGAAAAGTTGGGATGGGAACCGATCTTCATGAAATTTTTAGACCACAATTTGAACAAGTATTTTATTTTAAGTTCGAATAGGAACGGACGTGCTATATGGGTCACAGTTCGATGCGAACTACTAGTAAATACGAAGGCAAAGGAAAAGTAATTACAAGTAATTAGTAAAGGAAGGAAGGAGGGAAGTAATTAAAAGGCATGACCGAATTTAAAAAAAAACTCTTAAATAAAAGAGAATAATAAATTTAAATATTTGACTACTTAGTGAAAACAGGTACGCCACAGGCTACTCTATAGATACCACTCTCAAGAGAACGATCTAAGCGCACCATCGGTCAAAATACACTTTATTACATTTCACTCTCATTGGTTGCTAGTTGCGAGTAGGCGTGAGCCTGAGCATGACTTTGATAATTATCTATCTGCCTTCAGATAGATAATAATTATTCACAATAAAAAAATTATTAATTATTCTCATTCTTGTTCACAACAAATAGGTAACCAACCTACGTCTCAAATGCCGCCGCGACGCCGGTAGCCAATGAGAACGCTTGGTCACAGCCCCCGCAACCCAACCTAATACAACTTCGGTGCGTTTTTCAGGGAACAACAATCTTCTTTTTTTTACCACCCACTGAAAACCCCCGGTGGCCTGCCTTTGAGCTTGACAAGGGGCCTCGAGATCTCAGCCCCGGAACAGCTAAGACCTGTCCTAACGTCTCCTTCTACGTCAATGTCAGCCACTCGACACTGTCGTTATCCCCGGCTTTGGTTAGTAGATGGTTAGAGCCCCACCTCTAACCATCCCCGAGCCCAGAGGTCCCCTTTAATAGGCTCTTACTACAGGCAGGGCTACAAGGGATACATTAATTTATACCTGTCAATCACATAGCAAACCTGCTTCTTAGCAAACGATAACTGTAGCCCCGTAGCCCGCATTTGAACGTGGAACGAAATTTATTTCAATTTCTTCGTTATTATTAATAGATATGTCACGGGTGAATGGCTGGAAGCTTGGTTCCGTGTCACAAATCTTGCCGAATGTCATGGTACCTGAAACAATAAACCATCTACTGTTGGCAACACCAAGAAGGACTGCTGGCTCTGTGCAATACAGGCCGGATTATTGACGTTTGAACGTATCTCTGTCGTCGGCATAATTTATATTATACTACCTGCGCCTCTCGGTTTTACCCACTAGTCTACAGAACTTGAATATTTTTCCGGGATAAAAAGTAGCCTATGTATTAATCCAGGGTATAAGCTAACTCCATACCTAATTTCATTCAAATTTGTTCAGCCGTTACAGAGTTGAAAGGGAACAACCATACTTACATACTTATACACTTACACACAAACTTTCGCATTTATAATAATGTGCAATATAATAATAATAATAGTGTGATGATTCGTCACTACACAAACGGCGTCTGAGATGTATAAAAAGGCGCCTTGTTTTTTCAAAATGCCTCGTCATTTTGTAAAATTCCTTAATACGCCAATGACGATTAGAACGGCGTTTGCAAAGTGCCGCGGCAAAATGAACTAACTAGTTATATTTCTTACCACAGGTGGCGCTGCTAATGAAAACAATAACGAGTGCGTCGAGTAGTGCAAGTTTTCCCGAAAATTAATGTAAAAACAATTGTATCACAAGAGACGATTGACTACAAAGACAATTATTAGGTATATATTTACTTAATCTTAAACGGAAACTGTAAAAAAGCCGTCGATAAGAAAAAAAACTTAGATGTTATCCGACACGCTAAAGTAGCAGCCCTAGCACGCGTGCAGGGATAAGGTTTTGTCCACCCGTTTTGTCTTTGCGTCGACAAGACTATCATGCTAGAATGTGGATAAGTCCGCGTCTCGTACTTGCGGGATAAAAATGGTGGGCATAATGGTATCCCGGCGCGCGTAATATGCCTGCTGCGGAGACTAAGTTTTCGTGACCATGCTATCGTTCGAGATATTCACGATGGCTAGCGTGCGAGTTACATCGAGTGGCAATCGAGACGAGACACAGTCGAGATTAGAATCTTAAAATCGACATAAATTTATCATTATCATAACTCAGACTATTTTTAAACTATTTATTATCTAATAAGTTTTAATAACAATTTTTATTAATGACCATAAAACCTTAATAATAATCCTAACTAATATTATAAGCTCGAATGTAACTCTGTCTCTATGTTTGGGTGCTTGTCGCTTTATCACGGCCACATCACGGCTAAACGGCCGACCTGAATTTTTGAACAGATATAGCTTAAGGGTAGGAGACGGTCATACTTCTTTCTCTTTTTCTGTGGGTCCACGCGATCGAAGTCACGGGTAAAAGCTGGTGTAACCATAATAATATATTCCCTGATCTGGATAGACCCCTGTTCTCAAAAACTGAGATTAAATCTTGTCTCGAAAAAAATGACGAACTGTCTTATTGAACTTCGTTGAGCTATATTTCGTGAAAATCACGATGGCTAGCGTGCGAGATACATCGTGTGGTTGGAGGCAATCGAGACGAGAGACAGTCGAGATTTGAATCTGGTAATCATCTCCGAATAGGCCCTGACTTATTCGACTACCTGGGTCCGCTAGTTTACTCACTTGCATCTATTTTGAGGTAAAACGGTGTATATTTATTTTCTTGTATAATGTCCGGTGTAGTTTGTTTTTCTTTTGGTGTCCATTGCGCCGTTTGGGGGCCGAAGTCCAAATTGTTAGTTTCAGATTTACCTTCTGGTCCAGAAAGATCTGTAAAAAAATAATTATTAAAATATTTTTTTAAAACAAGTCCTTGTCGTGACACGCTCGTGGTAATGTTATATTGCAAATTCGTGTTCCGTGGTCTTTCTGATATATTTATTTGTATATCTGTTTGAAAATCATGAACATTTGTAGCGACCTTACTTCGTAGGGCTACATCACATCGCACTAATATTATAAACTAGCTGATGCCCGCGAAGTTCGGCCTTCGGCCTCGCTAAACTCTTCATACAAACTTTGCCCCGGTGGCTCAGTTGGTAGTGAACCTACGTTCTGTGCTTGGGGGCGTGGGTTCGATTCCCATCTAGGACAAACATTTATGTGATGAATATTTGTGTTTGTTCTATGTCTGGGTGTTAATATCTATATAAGTATGTATTTAAAAAATATCTATGTACGTATATCAGTCTCTGGCAGCCATATTACAAGCTTTGCTTAGTTTGGGGTCAGATGACCGTGTGTGCAATAATGTCCCAGATATTTATTATTATTATTATTTATTTGTCCTCATAATTACGAACACAACAAAAAAGAAATCATCAAAATCGGTCCAGCCTTTCTCAAGTTATAGCGTGAACAGGAAAAAGAGGGGTTCATTTTTAGGGTTCCGTAAGTACTACGAGGAACCCCTATAAGTTCGTCATCGTTCGTCCCTGTCTGTCTGTTTGAATCTTTTACAGCCTTATAACTTCAAATATTATTTCTTATAACTTAATTAAAAGTATGAATGTGTACATTTGTCACAAAAAAGAGATAGCGAATATAATATCTACGAGAGAAAACAGGACACATGCGTTTATTAGTTGCTCCCAAACCGTTTGACGTACGTCTCGTAATTTTCACAGGGAGAGAGAGACTGAAGCAGGGAGAGCGCCGGCGCTCACTTTAATGGCTTTAAAATTTTCTTACTTGGGCTCGTCCATTCTTTTTACTTTGGATAGATTGTACTTACTTAGAGAGATTAGGTATACTTACAGTATTTAACTAGATGGAAAGGTGTTTTCCAAGACACAGAAATTTCCATGTAAAAACCTCGTACAGCAAAATTCAATTCGAGCGGCGATCCGTCATATGTCCTTTTAACTTTGTAATGTAATGCACCCGAACTGAGAGGCGTGTACGCGCAACCTGCAAGCAAATAATAAATCCCTGCAGACAAAATCGGGAGTGGCGGGCAAAGCGACATGACCACCGAAGCTTATGCAAGTCTCTGCTTCAACTGCATAATTTGCTTTCGTATGTTGGTACTCGCGTAAAGGTCGTATGTTTCAACGTGTATCTTTACGAAACGTGACAGGTTACGACAGGTTACTTTACGACAGGTTCTAAAATTTCATAGTTTATTTGAATCACCGGCAATTTTCGATTAGAGGGATATTTCGCCCGAACATGGGAAGTTTGCTGCGGTGCCATTTACTGGCCGATATTGATTATATTAGGCGGAAACATTCTTTACTCACTTTTGAACGAGAATTTAGAATATGAGAAAAACCAGTCCAGTGGTTGTCAAGATAAAGGGTCGTGAGGTCACAGTTCGAAGTCCTTTTTGGAGGAAATAGTCCTCCAATCAAAAATCGCCGCCGGCAAAAAAAAACTATGAAATTGTAGAATAGATTGTTTAAAAAAATATGGGTAATTTGTTCTTGGTGAAACTAATTACTTGATATTTATTCGCATTAAGCGACATATAGTTTATTTCACACCAGTCATTAATTAAGTCAAGATATTCCTGAAGTCGTAAACAGTCAGGAGTAGAGTAGATGCGACAAAATATTTTGATGTCATCTGCGTATGCCAAGAACTTACAATCTAACTGGTCTAAGAGATCATTAATAAATGCCAAAAATAGCAAAGGACCTAGATTAGCGCACTGTGGTACACCTGACGATGCCATGAATAGTAAGGAATCAAACCCGTACCAGCTGAGACCTGTTTAAAAGATACGAACTTATCCAGTTATGCAAGCTACCATGAATGCCCAAGCAAGCGAGCTTTTTTAATAATATTTTTAATACTCGATCGAAAGCTTTTGAAAAATCTGTATAAATGGCGTCAGTCTGGATGCTTTCTTCAAAGGACTCGCTTATGTAGGTAGCATACTCAAGAAGATTGCTTGCCGTAGATCTGCCCGTGATAACACCATGCTGATTGGGATTCAATCAATGTTGTAAATGGTTATAAATATGACCAAACGCTATCAAAATACCTTAGGAAAAATCTGAGTATACTGATTGTCTATAATTGCTAGCATCATATTTATCACCAGACTTGTAAATAGGAGCTAACTTCCACAAAGACGGAAAAGTTCCATCAGATAAGGACTTTGATAATACCAGTGACAATGGTTAAACTAGTTCTGCCGCACAAAGCCGTATAAACATTGGGGAAATACCATCAGGCCCTGCTGACTTATTAGTATTAAAGCTCTTTACAGTACATCTTAGTACCAGTCAGTACGTCTTTATTCGATATAGCTATAGAGTAACTTGAGAAATTGAGGATAATAGTGGCCGTTAGATAGTCTGTTATATACCTGTAGTAAATCAAACAACAGGTTCGACCAAGACTAGTTATTTTATTCTACCCTCCGATACATGTAAACCTAGCAACTAATACACGACAATACCGACGAAAAAAAGTCACCAAATAAGTTTACAACGTCATTTCCAGTATTAGCGACTTGATCTTGTAGTTTGATTCGACTCAGGACAGTATCAGTGACTCTCTTACTTTTGGTGTAACGCCAAAAAGCTTAAAGATTATTAAACAGGTCATCCTCGATTCGTTGAATATATTCCTTGTAGCAGTTTTCCATATCATAATACTTTACAGCATTTCGGAAAAAATAATACATATCATAGTCTCGAGGATCTCCAAACTGTTTTAATTTGTTGTGGTAATTATCCTTTCTTTTTAATAATCGAATGAGATCAATCAGACAGGGAATTCACAGTTACGATATTTACTTTTGGGAGCAAAGCTATTAATTATAGTGTAAAGTTCGTTATAAAATAATTGAACAAAGTCGTCGCAGTTGAGGTTTTGTGAATGTTCTTCCCATTCCACTGAGCTTAGTTCACTAATGCATTTCTCATAGTCAGTTTTGTAAAAACAAAGTATCTCAATCGAGTTCTGTTGTAGGAGAGAGAGATGAAGAGATGAAATTTGCGGCGGAAGTTTCGCTTTTTGCGTAGTAATAGTATTTAAGTAAGCATTAATTTCTCTAAAAGTAAATACCTGTTTTGTCGATCATGAACTGATCCAAAGCATCTTGTACAGGAGTTTTGTATGTCGGCCATGTAACCACACTTTCCAGTATTGCGTCTGATGGTTTGGCACAAAGGTTTGCTGCAAAATTAAAATAAAGAGTTATTATTGACCGAGCGAAGCAAATGACTCGGAGGTTAAACAAATGTCTACGGGACCAAATTGGCGTTTGTATTTGTGTATATTTGACTCCATAAAATTTTTCGGGCAAGTAGTTTATGCAAATAAGTTCGAATATAAGTGTTGTGGGTTTGTAAAGTTACCTGTAACCCTGCGTCCGTTATAACTTCACAACGCTTAGACCGATTTTGCTCAAAATATTTAAAAAAAAATGCATTTAAATATGCTACTTACTTGCTTGCAAAATTTTATTATGGTCATATAAACAGTTCGCAAGTTATCATCAAAACAAAATTTATTTTTGAACACAAAGATCCACACTCTAAATCTATAGTTTTTTATATTATAAAAAAGTGAGAAAATAAAAATATATGATAATTAAAATTAAAAATATCTGCATTCAAATTAAAATTAGTATTAATGTTTCCATGACACAGGTAAGTAGACTTGCTTACAACGAAGCAAGCCTACTCGGTCAACAACTGGCAATAACAGACTGACTATTATCCCAAAGGCAACATTTAAAAAAAAGTACTCACAAGGTCCGTCGTCAGCAAACGCGCACGCAATAAACGCAAAAACTAGAATTGCGGAGTATGCCTTCATGTTGTCTTGAAGAGTAGATCAGCCTCTGTTTCTGTTAAACAAATGATGCTGTTCACACATCAAAGAACCCTTTTATAGTACTGTAGATAACTACTTCTCGTGTTATCTCTCTACCGAAAACCTCAAGATGCCCCAGAACGAAACGATGTCAAAGGTGTAACACAATCTATATAATTACATATATATAAAAAAAAGCTTTTCCTTAGGAATCAACGCACAGACCAAACCGCTTATGATTATAGAGACGTGAAATATGAACCCAATATTCCTCAAATTGTGGAGATGAACGATAAAAATGGATTTTTCCAAATTCCAACTCAGAGGCACAGAATAACAGTGCAGAAATAAATCACCATACAAAGTACGCTCGAGCAACGCACACATAGACACCACTCATGGACACGATATCTCGGACAGGTTGGGATCTTTGCGAGCGCGCCTGCCGCCCGCTTGAGACACGCGTCTATCAACTTTTTTGTCCAAAAATGCAGCATTATTATAACTGTTTAGTAGACGGTTGTTTAAATTCAACATTAACAATGAATTCAGAATCAGAATCAGAATTTTTTATTGCAAAAACTGTGTTCTTGATAGTAATAAAATAACAAGTTTCAACAGCTTACCCATTGCGGGCGTACAATTATTCACATTTTGAATTATATTCACATTATCAAGCTACTATAATACTCTAATTAAAATCTTAACCTAAACTGTTAACCTTATTATAAAAATATTTATTTACCAAAAAATCTCTACTGTCTGTTAATTGTAATTTTTTAAGCTACCAGTTGTTTCAGAGAGGTAAATCGGTATTTGTATTGTATTTCGATGGTTCGTTTTAACGTAACACAGAACATTATGTAGTTAGGTAAGCGCCCCAGCCCAGCGCCGAAATAGCGACCATGACTTTGTGGCCTTCTAATATTTTTACAATTAATATTAGGTATTTAATTAATTAATATCCGGATAAGTCACTGCGAAACGAAGTAAGTTTTCAAAATTATTAAGATTAACCAATTATCTAACTTCTTCATAGTAAAATTATCTAACTTTTTTGCGTATACTACAATACTGCATTCAGTACGATTATTAATACGTTAGTATCTGTTACACTTATTACGCATTGCTATGTATGCGAGCGGGAGGAAAACTTCCGTCCGAGACACAGTTTAATCTAGTTCGGAGGGTAGGGAGAATCCTAATCAAGTTCAAGCTTATTACGATCTGTTTACAAGACAATTTAATTCGTATAACTCAGGTTGGCAGATAATATTAGGATAAAAAATGTTTGTTTGTTTTACAAGTTTGGTAAAAATAAATGATTGATTGATTGTAGTATAAGCTGTGTACTTGACTGAGTTACCGTCGCGCGTCGTGACGTCACACCGCAGGGTCGCAGGCAGCGACAACCCTAGTGCGACCGCCGTGCGTAGGTATGAAAAGTGAAGTACATACATGTGATTGACTTCTGTACCTATTTCTTTTGTGTCAGAGGTGAAATGTATCCTCAAATTTTGTATTAAAATAGATAAAAATGTTCTCCATGTTACGCCAATGAAACACGGTTTTTATACTGAGTACAAAAATATAAGAAACAATATCTCAGGATTTTTCGAAAATCAATCCCCAAAGAGGTAAAATCGAGGTATCGTATGCGAGAGAAGCCGCGCAGGCAAGCTAGTAATTTTAATAAAAGCAGTATTTTTATTTATAGTTATAATGAAACCTGACAAGGTTGGGGTCTTGGATTTAAGATAATTATGGGGGTCATTTTAAGGGCGCTAATATCATATCGACACCTAAGTGTCATTGCTTTGCAGTTCAAAAGTATATCGTAACTACCTGATAAAATGCATAATTAAGTTGTTTTTTTTTTTCTGTCTACATTTAAGTGACAAACTAATGAAACTCAGTTTGTGTAATAAGCATAAAAAATAAAGATGTGCCAGGTTTTTTGTAAATCAACCCCTACAGAGGTTTAATGGAGTATTTTAATTATTAGGAACCAGCTGCGCCCCGCGGTTTCACCCGCTATTATACAGGAACCGTTACATTTTTTGGGATAAAAAGTAGCCTATATGTTAATCCAAGAAATAAGCTACTTCCATACCAAGTTTCATCTAAACCTGAAACCAGAGTTTAACGGGAACAAACATACTTACACACTTAGAAACAAACTTTCGCATTTATAATATTACTAGCTGCGCCCCGCGGTTGCACCCGCTATTCTACAGAAGCCGAATATTTTTCCGGGATAAAAAGTAACCTATGTGTTATTCCAGTGTATGAGCTACCTCCATACCAAATTTCATCCAAACCCGTTCAGCCGTTACAGAGTTGAACGGGAACAAACACACTTACAAACTTACCTACTTACACACTTATACACAAACTTTCGCATTTATAATATTAGTGTGAAGTGTGATGCGTGCGAAGTTCCATGACTTTTCAAAGAAAAGAAAAAAAAAAAAAAATATTGCTAAGTTTTTTAGGGAAAAAAAGATGTTTTATTTTTCGTGCCAGATTGTTTTTTCATTTTCGTAAGCTTCACCAAGACTTCGGCGGTTCTTCTTATAATATTGTCACTGAGAGCCCCAATTTTTTTTTTTTTTTTTTTTGGGAAAAAAATATTATCAATTATGAAATGTCGTGGAAAAAATACAGTGTTTTCAGGAAAGGGTATGCTAAGCCGAAAGGGGCTTATCATTATGAACAACTTTTAGTATGACAACACTGAAATCGCAAAAAAATATATCAACTGTTCCATAGAAAAATGTCAATGACACTCGACAAAATGTATAGAACGGATTTTTTTTTTTTTCGATTTCACGTTTGGTCCCATACTTAAAGTTGTTTAGAGTGATGAGTACTAAAAGCCCTTTTCGGCTTAGTATAACCTTTCCTTATAACCCTGTATTTGTTCTTCAGGTAAAAAAAAACAACATATTTGAAGATAAAATGAACACTTTTTAGGATTTAACAGATATGAAAATGCGCGAGCGGGGTCACTGTGGATACGACGCGAGCCTTAGTTAGCTTCGTTTCCATATTTGAGTTATCTCTTTAGCACTTTTTTTCGCATTTTTTAAATATAAAAATTACTAAAATACAGCGTTCCTCTTTATAATGTCATTGCCAGTCTAAGCAATTGTCATGTCATATTATTTATTTTTTGGAGAAGAATAAGGATTTTTTTTCGAGATTTTTCCTGATCCGCCAAATTAAAAAAGAATGACGGGAATCAAGGGCACGACCAATGCAAAAATCAAATTGTTGCTAAAAGCTATCAGCGGAATTTTTATTCAAATGTTTAAAAAACATCGTATTCATATCTCTCTGCAGGTTAAAAATTTATCAATTATCTCGCACCTACATGAAAGCATCATTGTCTACATTTTGTAAAACAAGTGATATTATTTTTAAAAAAAACAATATACCTAACTGCAAAAGTAGGTTTCTCTCAGGACGAAATGAGGAATCCAACGATTCCTCGCTCGTCAAAATCGGTCAAGTCGTTTAGGCTTCAGGAGGTAATATAGGTTCACACAAACTTACTTATGTACTTACACGAGCGATCTGCCCCGGCTTCGCACTGATGTAATTATTTAGAAGATATAAGAGGTGAAAAATTTTAACCTACTGCCTTATATATATATAAACCTTCCGTGAAAACTTACAAAAAGGTCGCCCGAAAAATCCAACTCTAATGGGCAGCGTTCGGAAAATTGCGTGATATCTTCTCATCCAAAACCCAGCAGTGCCTGAAGACAAGGGTCTTCAACCAATGTGTGCTGCCAGTGATGAACTGAAACGTGGTCCTTGACTACTGGCCTTTTGGAGAAACTCAGAGTCGCACAGCGGGCAATGGAGAGAGCTATGCTCGGCGTTTCTTCGCGCGATAAAATCCAAAACGAGGATATTTGCCAAAGGACCAAAGTCACCGATATAGCTCTCAGAGTTTACAAGCTGAAGTGGCAATGGGCGGGCCACATCTCTCGAAGAACCGATAACCGATGGGGAAGAAAGGTTCTTGAGTGGCGATCACGAACCGGAAGACGAAGCGTAGGCAGTCCTCCCACTAGGTGGACCGACGACATTGTAAAAGTCGCGGACGACCGGTGGATGCAAGTGGCACGTTGTCTGCCTGTGTGGCGCTCTAAGGGGGAGGCCTATGTTCAGCAGTGGACGTCTTATGGCTGATGATGATGAAAAATGATCTAACTGATGGTGAAAACCACATCAAAATCCTTTGGGTGGTTTAGAAGGATTTAGCTGACAGATAGAAGCGGAAAGCGACTTTATTTTATATAATGTAGAGAATACACCAACGATCACATTACCGTCCTTCTTGAGCTGTCGGGTAAAAACAATTCGTACAAAGCTGAATTAAAATAGCAATAGTAAACAAAAATATACAAGGTAACTTTTTAAGTAGTGCGCAAATATTGTTGGTCACTCTATTCGTGATTGTACTACGATACGTGTAGCTACGTACATCGCTTCTTCTCGCTTGCTACAGCGAGAAGTAGGTAGGTTAAAAAATGGTACTTATTATTGGCTAAATATGTTCTATATAAATAAATAAATAAACTAAGGTAAGGTATATAAATAAACTAGTTTAGCGTGGTTAAGTCCTGATAACAAACATAAAATTAAATATGTTCTATTAACGATACTGATTGCGTGATAAAAATATGCGCACTACTTAAAAAGTTACCCTGTTTATATAATTTTGTTTATGACGAAGGAGAAATCTTCACTAGTTGTATGTTGTTTGGGGTGTTGCCGTGTGGGGCTTGGGGTGTGGGTTTTGGGGTTATGTGGTATCATCCCCACTAAAATCCCTTGACGGCTTGGGAATCGAAGAACGCTCACCGTTTACTAAGAGGACGCTGCTGCCCGTCTCCTTCTGATCGCAGTTTAGGATATACCTGCGAGTCCAGTTTTAGGACATACCTGGATCCAGTTTTTGGATATACCTGGGTCCAGTTTTATGATATACCCGGGTACCCCGGCGAAGGTAGGCAGGTCACATACCTACCCTTCAATATAATTAATGTTACTGTTGATGCAAGATAAAATTATTTTCTTTTTCTTTTAATATTAACCCTTGCACTATTTAACTAATAGGCAGAAAAATAACTGGACAAGTTTTTTTTAAATATCCAACCACAGATCATACTAGATGATCGATGTCATAGATAATATTTCTTCTAATGGTAGGACTCATTTCCAGAGACCCCCTGGGGAAGTACCACAACTTTTCCCATTATTGAACCTCCAAGCAGTAGTGTGCAATCATTACTGTGTTCCAGATGTTGAGAAATAGCGAACCAGATAGCTGAATTAGGGGATCGAGTCTTGTCCATAAAAAAATCGTAGTAGTTATCAGAAGTTATCCGATTTCGATGATTTTTTATATGTTATCTACACCGTGAAAAACTATGTATGTATGTTTGTTTTTTTTTTTAATTTCGTAAAATTTCTTCGTTGTTATATGCACTTAAATTAACAATTTTTTTACTTCGAACAAAAGTAATTGTTGCTAGAATACCATAAACATTTTTTGAAAAATCAAAACATAGCGGCATTGATTATAGTTTATCCAAGCCATTATCACTACCTCTATACTACCCCGCAACGCTAATTTCACAAAAAAATAGGAAAAATCACTAACTCTCTCTGTTGCACGCAAGAGAAATAGATCGCTATACAATTTTAAATATCGAATCCTATAGCACTTAAAATGACACATGACAATGACAAAAGTCATTGTTACCATAAACATTTAAAAAAAAATTAAAACAGCATCAATTACTCAATACTCAATACATTTATTGCAAACATTATGAAAATTACATGCAAGTCTTAATTAGCATATTCCAAATAAGTAATCATAATGATCCTGATTGGGTATGGCAATATTGTGCGGAGCGGGTCAATCTATTCCACAATTGTCTTATCTGTCCAAAAATTCGTCTAGGGTATAGTAGGATTTCGCGAGTAATACACTTTTTAGGGCTTTAGCAAATTTAAACTCTTCTTCTATCTCTTTTATCTGTACTGGTAGTTTGTTGTATATTTTAGCAGCCATTGGGTTTGGTCCGGAGCTATGCATTTCTAGTTTAGACGGTGGTACTATTAATTTGTTTTTATAATTAGACCTTATTCGGTAATCTCGCTTGCCTGATAATTTTGTAAAGAATTGAGGGTGTTTTTTTGACAAATTTGCAGTTTTCTAAAATATATATGGATGTAGTCGTTAAGATTTGAAATTTTATGAAATAAGATCTGTGAAAATTTGGTATTTTCATGTCGGGAAGTTTTATGTTTGCAAGTATTCGGATGCATTTTTTCTGGACAACAAAGAGATCTTTGGCACCCACGCTTCTTCCCCAGAGTATGAGGCTGTAGCTGAGCCACGAAAATGCATATGTGTAATAGACTGTTAAAGCGGTATCTAGGTCTGTTCCCTATGTGCGTATGTGAAACTTGTCAATTTCGCCTTTATTTTTTTGAATGTGCCTTTTCCAGTTTACATGCGTGTCAATTTCTATGCCCAGTAAAGTGGCTGAGTCAACACATTCTAGTTTATTAGTTCTAGTTTAGTTTATATTAGAATTGTATGTCAAGAGGGGCTTTTTGGTGGGGTCTAAATTGCATTATTGCAGTCTTTGTCAGATTTAAGTCAAGATTGTGGTCGGTCATCCAATTCATTATATTATTAAAAATGTCAGTGATTTTTTCATTAAGATTTATATTATTTTTACATGAGGTCAAAATAGAGATATAATCCGTGAAAATTACACAGGATTCGTTAATTGTTTTAGGAAGGTCATTGATATATATTTTAAAAAAATGCTTGCAACGACACTTCCTTGGGGAATTGAATGATTAATTGGTATTGGGTCAGATCTAGTAATGTTTATCATACCGGAACTATGGTCAATATTTTCAATTTCTACATACTGTTCGCAGTTTTTTAAGAAGAAGCAAAGCCATTTATGGGCATTGCCGCGTACTCCAATGCCATATATTTTGTCTAATAGTATGTCATATTGTACTTTATCGTAAGCTTTTGTCATATCGAGTAGTATTCCGATTGCATAATCTTTGTTATTTATTGATTTTAAAATCTCGTGTATTATTTTATTTTGTATACGGCTAAAACCGTTGAGCGGTTCACCGAAAACCGTTTTGACAGTCATGAAAAATGTCATATTTTTCGCAAAAAGAATTGAGACGTGTTTGCATAACCTTTTGAATAAAAATTTGAAGACTTAGGTAAGAGTGCTATTGGTCTATAGTTACTAGATTCTGTTTTGGACGATTTTTTGTGTATTAGTTTAACAAGCGCCTTCTACAAAAGTTCTGGGAACGAAGTTCGATAAAGGATTTGTTAGTTAACAGATAATACGGTAAAGTGAGTTCTTCGGCGCAGTGTTTAATTAATTAATAGGGGGTAGTTCATCAATACCGTAACTATATTCCCCTTTCAAATTTTCAAGTACTAAGTACATTTCACGTGGTTCTACCGGGCTTAAGAACATCGAGTTACCAGTGCGCTGGATCACGGGACGGCCACGAGCCGGTCGTCCGCCGCCCGCGCCTCCTACCAAAGTAAAGTATTGGTTAAAGGTGTTTGCGACCTGTTGCGGTTCGGAAATGATATCATTATTAATTTTTAGTTTTGTTATTTTTACATTGTTTACGTTTTTATTTGTGCGTTCTTTTATTATTTTCCATATTGTCTGTGTTTTATTTTCAGAACTTTTCATTTCTCGTATATATTCAGTTCTTTTTGATTTATTTACTGTCTTTTGTCATTTTACGTATGATTTATAGTGGTCAGTTGGGTGATTACAGTATGTAACAAGGGGTTTTAGCAGGCGCTTATTCCTACTGGAAGTTTTTATACCTCTTGACAACCATTTATATTTTGTTTGTATTTAGTTTTATTTATTTTTTAGGTATACAGCGGTCTAAGATTTCTGATAGTGTATTATTAAATATTTCATAATTATCATAATTGTCATTTTCATTTACATTGATTATAGCTTATCCAAGCCATAGACAATAAAAACAAAAGATTTTATTGGGATTTAGATTAATTTTAATAACAGTTTTTTTTTTTTTTCTGTCCTAGCTATATACGATCTGGTGCGGACAATAAAGAGTATATCTATCTATCTATCTACCCCCGAAACGCTATTTACATCAAAAAGTTAGGAAAATATATTAACTCACTCTATCGCACGCACGAGAAACAGAGCGATAGCTATACAATTTCAAATATCGAATCCGCCAAAACCTCGCCGAAGGACTGTCCTTTTAAAGGCAATGTTTGCTGTGGTCATAATAACACAGATCCTATAACCATAGCCTGAACAGTACAAGCACACCAGAAGAATACAGTACATACCATCCGGAGGTTCGCTTCAATAGCTAGTGTGCCATTCAATTTCTAAAAAAAATTTGTTTTTTTTGCCGCTTCCTAAGTATTATGGTTCAAAAGATAAAACCTTTTTAAAGGTGAAAATTATGACGGCCGAAGGACGGATACCATAGAAGGATGTCAAAGGAACCCAAAAAAGACATGCAATATTTTTTGTTATAGCCTTTTATATTTTGTTTTTTGTCTCGACCAATGAGAGACGTTCTTGTAGCAATCGGAATATCTTCTCCAGTATAAATAGGTGGAATAAAGTTTGAAGATCATCATTTCTTCGACAGTGATACAGAAGCAAGTCCACTCTTCAAGACAACATGAAGGCTGTATACTTCGCATTTGTAGTTCTTGCGCTCGTTGCGTATGCGCTGGCCGATGGAGATCATGAAGAGGTGGCCGGTCAAGGTGATTTAATATTACTTTTCATCAAAACGTAGATCTATAAAATTAAAAGTTAAAAAGCCTTGATTCTTTTTACATTGTCATGAATATTATTTACATTAAAAAACGAATTTAAATTTATAAAAGTCGCCTCCGCGACCTCCCCAAACTCTCTCTATCTTTTTTTTTTGTATTCCCTGTTTCTTTTTGTATATATTCATTTTTTTTTTTTTTTTCATCTCGTGGACACCATCATAAACGTAGATCTATATTGATCCCAATCAATTAAACTTTGCTACGGGCACCCCGATGGTACTAAACCGAAAGGAAACCATTGTTCTCATCAATCTTTACAATTCACTTTATATCATCATCATCATCATCAGTCAGTAGACATCCACTGCTGAACAGAGGCCTCCACGTTCTGGTCAATTTTAGGACATAATAGCTAGACGAATTTTTAGGATTTACAGGCTAGATGGGATAGTTGGATTTGATGAACAGATATTAGGTGACTATAGTACAGGATGGTAAAACACCCAGCCTGGAATGGGATCTCAATTATTATTTAAGTAACATTTGTATAGATCTGTATTACATTTTAAAACTAATTAACTAATTTAATGTTGTTTAGTTGTAGCTCTGCTGCTCGTGCGTGCGACAGAGAGAGTTAGTGATTTTTCCTATTTTTTTGATGAAATTAGCGTTGCGGGAGTAGTATAGGTAGGGGTAGTGATAATGGCTTGGATAAACTATAATCAATGCCGCTTTGTTTTGATTTTTCGAATCGTAGCTAGCCGAGTACTGAAAAGTATAGGTTTATGTGCCATGGTTTCCTTACGATGTTTTCTTGCAACGGTAGCTGAAGCTCCTTGTTGAGATTTGAGGCCACGCCCTGCGTTGTGCGATGCAAACGCTCTTATTAATTGCTACAAACGAAAAAATAAATTTATGTGTGATTTACAGATGCGGTTGTGAGTAATAGCGTCCCTGGAATGTGCTCTCACCCGGCAGACCCTGGAAACTTGTGTGATGAAAAAAAAAAATCGAATAGGTAAGTGTTTTAAAGGCTGAATAACTTTTAGTATGGGACCAATCTTAATTGCAGACATATTATCTGTGGGTTGGGTGTTAATTTAAAAATGTCATTAAGTCTCCCTCGACGATATGTATGGAATCGTTGCTCTTTTTTTGAACCCGGAGCTGTGGATTTTGGCGCTAAGTACCAGCAAAACGACGACAGGCGTGCTTAATAATATTTTTTTGCGCATTTATTTTATTGTTTTTCATTATATGTATTTTAGTTTTAAGGTATTTATGATATGGGCCAGATATGTTGCCAGGAAATAAAGATTTTTTTTATTTTTATTATTATTTTCTTATAATGTCACGGTTGTGTACGTCTACAAATCCATCATATCCAGTACAGTCGTATCACAGCTGTCTCACTCGCACTTTAGCCCAGTCTAGTTACGGGACTTAGTATGGAGGACCCGGACATAATT
Organism: Apocheima hispidaria; assembly: GCA_947579745.1. Classification (NCBI taxonomy): domain Eukaryota; kingdom Metazoa; phylum Arthropoda; class Insecta; order Lepidoptera; family Geometridae; genus Apocheima; species Apocheima hispidaria. The sequence goes on from OX388171.1 coordinate 1,226,491, forward strand.
CATAACTTAAATATAAAATTGTGTTTGTTATAAATTGCTGACGTAGAATCAATATTAAATTAAATTTCACAGTCTGTCGGTACGCAATATAGGAAAAGCATTTATGGTTGATCCATAATACGTTATCATCGCCGACGACTCACTGGCAAACTGATCGTCATCTGAAATAGACTCTAACATTATGCAAATAGAGACGATATTGCGAAATGTAAAATTTCAGTCTGTTCCGGATACGCATTTTTGTTAATTATTGCATGTTTTTGTAGAAAACGTATGCGTTTAAAAAAACTGCTTCATGTATTGTATTTAAAATAATATGAAAGAAATATTATAAAGAAATTATGGTATTTATATCTATTAGTTTAATGGAGGAGTCAAATTAAATGATATACAGAATGGAATTTTGTAACCCCACCCAGAGCGTACTCTATATACTGGAGATAACAAATTTTACTCAAAGGAAACATTCCTTTATTTTTTAAAAGAAACAAATTGAGATTAATTAATCATTTTTATAATTTATTAAATATATATTACTATGAAAACTGACGTGGTTTTGATACATTTTGTTTTAATAAAACGGGAATACTCACGTTAAATTGAGTCGGTTATTCCGACTATAGTTTCGACCACATTCGGTGACCAAGTTTAGATTTCGTGATTTTCCTTTCATATAATTTACCATGTTTGTTAGAGAGATTTGTTCCTTATGATTCACCCTATCGATCTATGCCCTAAACTTAAAGTTACGTTTTTTTTTTTTCGGATTTTAGCCGATCCGATTCCCGAGTGTGACAAGCGAGTTTTCGAAAATCTTTAAATGCAGATTTGTTTCTTTTTAAAATAAAGGAATGTTTCCTTTGAGTAACATTAGCTAACTCTATCCAGTATTTAGAGTAATTTCTGTTCGGGTGCGGTTAAAAAATTACAACCTGTATAACGAAGATATAAAAAAATTGTAGTCATGTAATAGGCATTTGCGCAGCATGCAGTCAATTTAATTATAATTAAATACTTTTTACAGGTTTGCCTACAATATCGGCACCCACCAGTGTGTAGAATTCACGTTCAACGGGTGTGGAGGCAATCCCAACAACTTCCACACCTTGTTCGACTGCAGGAAGACTTGTGAAATTCAAAATTGAATATAGAAACATATTCTACGAAGCTGACAGTTTCAACGATGCCAGAAACTTTTATGCCACATTAACATCTCACATTTCTCGCCACGTCACCATGTCTGCGCCACGTCACCATGTCCGCGCCACGTCACCATGTCCGCGCTACGTCACCATATCCGCGCCACGTGATAATGTCCGTGACACGTAAAGCCTGCTATTCGTATGTTTGTCTCCAAATTTCATGTACACCATTCATTATATTTGTCAATTTTTTCAATAATATATAACTAAAATGCAAAACAACTACTTTTATTCGTATTTTAGACCTTAATTAGAAGAAGGAAGTAGGATGAAGTAGGAGGGAGTAAAAATAAATATTATATTATTACACCGGATATAGTTATGCTGTTAGTGTTAGTTATATGTTAACAGGGCAAAGCTGTTTTCTGCTGCGCATGCTGATTTTGAATCCCGAGCGTAGCGGGTGATTCTAAGTTAGAATCCTGAGCGTGGTGCGAGGGATTTACTTAGGAATATAACACGTGTTCTGAACTAGGTTATCCTGTGTTTCAGGCGAAAAACATCTAAATAAATCTTAAATAATCATAAAATAAGAATACATTAATCTATGGGATGGGTAAACATTATATATACAACATTATACAGAAAAGCAAAGCTGTTAAAAAAGAAAGAAAAAAACCTTAATTATTAAAAATAAAGCTAATTATACCAGAAAATAAATACAAACAACATTTAGCTACTTTACAACGATTAACAACTTCTCTGTGTCTTCGTAGGACATACTTTGGAGGGCTTCCTGGACAATTCTCTTACAAATTACTTTAACTGAGGTGATAGATGTTTATGGTTTCATTTAGTCTATTGTACAGAAGCGGACCTAGGAAACACGAAAAATTTTGACGTAAAAGCATGGTTTGTTTTTACTTTTTGAGGGCAAACAAAATATTTCCGCCTATTTTTAGTAAAGTCAGTGCTGTAGGGAAAGGCTGCGTGCTGCTTTGATACTACGCTCATTATGAATAACTGACGAACTGTTAATACTCTACAAGCTTTATAGAGGAGGTTAGTAGATAAAAGGAAAGTACGGAAAGTAGATGCTTTGAGAATAGCACTCTGAGCTCTTTCGATGGTTAGTAGTAACGTTTTACCCACTCCTCCACATGAGGAAATACAGTCAGTTAATGTCGATTGCCATAGATCAATGTAAGCTTGCCTGATTAGTTTTTAGTTCGCAATATGTCGTAGATATAAAAAAAAAAAAAATAACAGTTGAAAACATTATTTTAGAGAAAATATTGTTTACGTCGTATAATGCAATCTAATTTAAACTAAACCCTAAATAGCGTACATACTCATACTATGTTTCTATATTAACCATATTTTCTTCGGATTATAGTGGTTTCGATATTAGTTGACTAAATACGTAAGCGCCATCTAGTTTTAAGCAGATTTTTCTGGGGTACATTTTTTTGTACGATTACAATCTCGTACAAAAAAGTGTACTTCTTATGTTAGGTCTTCTCATGTTGATTTTCTTTGCAAAAATAGAGCCCCTGGTATGTATTACGAGGGAAAGGTATATTTTAATAACTGAGTGACCGTGATATCCTTGGCGCGAAGAATATAGGGGTATAGATTCAAAACCCCCAAAGTCCATAAACTAAAGTTTTAAACCTTCAAGAGAGAGAAATTAATCTTTTTTTTTTGAGAGTCGCATCACAAGTCTGTTTTCTAGGTAGTTATGGCTTAATAACTTTAAAACCAATTCACGAGAGATTTGTGAATAAATAATATTTTTAAAAATAAAATTTTAAAAGACAATTTCAATATTGCCGCTTATGGAACTGAAGCTTGGACTTTGCTGCTTTTAAATCTGACATACCTGGACATTGTTGTTTTTTATGTGACTAGTATTCTACTCAAACTATCTTGGTAATGAAATGGCGGGCTGCATTGGCTAGAATAGAACTATGCTGTTTTTGAAATGACCTTTGAAAATCTGACATACCTGGACATTGCTGTTTTTTATGTGACTAGTATTCTACTCAAACTATCTTGGTAATGAAATGGCGGGCTGCATTGGCTAGAATAGGACTATGCTGTTTTTGAAATGACCTTTGAAAATCTGACATACCTGGACATTGCTGTTTTTTATGTGACTAGTATTCTACTCAAACTATCTTGGTAATGAAATGGCGAGCTGCATTGGCTAGAATAGGACTATGCTGTTTTTGAAATGACCTTTGAAAATCTGACATACCTGGACATTGCTGTCTTTGATGTGACTAATACTCTACTCAAAATATCTTGGTAATGAAATGGCGGGCTGCAATGGCTAGAATAGGACTATGCTGTTTTTGAAATGACCTTTGTAAATGTAAAGTATTGTAACACAAAAGTTACATACAATTATGTTAACTTTTTTTTTGTTGACATTTCATGTTCTGACGTAATAATTATAATAATTGACTTGTAGATGAATATTTACCAATAAATAACTTTGACTTTGACATAATTTATATACCGTAAAAAAATCGATAATACTAATTCCTCTAGGGTTGAAACTGTGGATTAATATATGCCTATCTCCTAAGATTGGTAGAAAAAAATGATAAATATAATAAAAAAACATATTGAATATAAGCCCTAAGGTCCTATCGATGATTTGATTAAGGCTAATTACTCGTATCTTATAAAGTACTATTTTATTGTTATAAGTATAGTGATATCAACGATGTAAATGACAAATAATAGAAAAAAAGACGTGACAAAATGCGTACATCATCGTCATCATCATCGCCCAGAAGACGTCCACAGCTGAACATAGGTAACGTGCTATGGTGGTGTCACCGGTTATGGGTTGCATTGATGCAACGATGTGTCCTGATTCAGGTGGTTAGCGTCAGTAAATAAGTATGCCACTTCACTATAAACCAGGAATTTATTATCAACCAGTTTTCACCATATACATACTAATTATCAGTATCAGAAGGAGAATGAGTTTTAACAGCGGAGGCGACAAGGAATTGAACACAAAAGCAAGAGTAGTTTTGTATGCGGTCGTGCGATACGAGAGTGCGGTCAGTTGGTAAATAATAGACTGGCGGCAGAGGGGGCGCGAAGCTCGATCCCTGCCGCCGGCCAGTAACCGGTCTGCGGTCTGCGGTACTAACAGTTATGTAAGCTGTGGCCGCCTGCTGTTCGATAGAACAATGGGCGCAACTAAGACGGCGCGTTTCCAATACTTCCGAATAACACGATTAAATATTTATGTACTTTTGATATGTAGTAAATATTATTAGTATTTGTTTAGTTTATTTTATTGAGCTATTTATATATAAGTATATATATATAACAGATAGTATATTTTGTATATATTAATGTTTTAATTTCTTATGTTTTTATGTAGGCTAGTAAATAAATATTATTACTTTTTAGTATTTACATACGTATATACTAAATATAATTATATGTATGAATGTAACTATGTATTATATATAAGAGTAGCCTACAGTGCCACTTGCATCCACCGGTTGCCCGCGATTTTTACAATGTCGTCGTTCCACCTAGTGAGGGGCCTAGCTACGCTGCGTCTTCCGTTGCGTGGTAGACACTCAAGAACCTTTCTTCGTTATAGTCGCCTGTAACTATTATAATCAAGATTATCTTGGCGCCACCCGTACGTATGACTGTGAAGTTCCGATGACCATCTGTGGTCTTCTTCATCAGTTACACTCCACCAAATGACACTTTCTGAATGCAAATCCTTGACTCATTGATGAAAATACCAAAATCACTATATGTTTCCAAACATAATTACTATAAACATACCAAAATTACTATATTTCCATATATAAAAATTTGACTATTGTCTATTGTCTATATGACAAACAAAAAAAGTGGCCCGTTGTCGGTCGGTGTGGCGCTCTAAGAGGGAGGCCTATGTTCAGCAGTGGACGTCTTATGGCTGATGATGATGATGATGACTATAACGAAACCAACCTTAAATATATGGTTCTTATGATATCGGTTTCTTATTAATTTTAAAATTATTCAAATAATCATAGCACTCGCTAAAGCAACGAGTGGTCAATTCGAATTCGCTTTCTATCAACAAAAAAGTTTTCATTTCGCATGATATTTTCGTGCGAAATCGTACGAGCGATTCAAAAATAGTGCCAATGAGTGCGGTATCGAGAGGTGATGTTTCAGCTGAAACTAGGAAGTGATAGTTCATTTACAACAAAATAAATAATATCTTCAATTAAAGAGCAACAAATCGCGAGCAGGCCTTTTTACTCGACTGCCCAAGAAGCAGGGTGACGTTTTTGCGGTGTATGTTTGTATGTAAGTATGTAAGATACAAGATACATTTTTTGGAATTTCACACTATCTGCAAAAACTTGCAGATGTTCGAGTGAGATAGCTGTAAATATACATTTTACTTTATAAGGTGTACAGAAGGTACTAAAAATAAACTGGACATCTTGATAAAGAGAACCTTTTTTGAAAAGCCTGTTTAGAGGACACGGAATTAGGTCGATCACCTGTATTATAAAATATAGGTAGGTACTAGTTATATTATAATATATATATCGAGTTAAGGCTTATTTATTTAAAGGTGCAACGGTCCGCTCAGCGCGTAAAATTCAAATTTTCGTCGTGGTTTGATAAAAACTAATTTTGTATCAATAAATAACACCAAGAAGAATCTCGCGAAGATGGATCAAGAAATTACAACCGACCAAAAAGTCTTACTAAAAGTTAGTATAGGTACATTTTGTCTTCGACCAAAGTAAAATGAATGGTCGGGCCCTAGCCACGCAACTTTCTTATAAATAACATGTCAAAACAATCTTACTTAGGCTTCAATACGTAATTAAAAGCATATATAGTACAATTGTCACAAAAAAGAGATAATATCTATAACGAAAGAAAAATGGACACCTGTGTTTATTAGTTGCTCTCGAACCGTTTGAACGTTAATCTAGACTGAGAGCGACTGAAGCAAGGTAAGTGCCGGCGTTTACTTTAAAGTCTTCAAATTTCTCTTACTTAGGCCCGTCCATTCATTTATTTTGATCGAAGCATTTTGTAAATAACCCAAAAAACAAAGATGAATCAGCTTATTGACATGTGTAGCTTAACCAGTTGTTGGTGATTATTTTAGCCGTAATTTCTTGATACAACATACGAATATAATAGCGCAAAATTGGTTTCAATAAATCCACGATGAGTATTGATCTGCGATTGACTAAAACAAGAAAAATTTGGATTTGGCGCGCTGAGCCAAACGTTGCATCTTTAATAAGTCCAAAAATAAACTGGATTTATTGACAAAGTGGACCTTTTTTCTAAAGCCGGTTTAGAGGACAAGGAACAGGGTCGATTACCGATATTATATACGAAAGGAGGCTTATTTATTTTAAGGTTTCCAACACCGAAAAAAAATAATCATTGAAGGTTTATTTTAAATTTTGTGTATTGGCTCCAAACAGTGTTATAAACCAGTGTAAAGTTTTGTAATATTACAAGTAAAGTAAAATAATTCACAATTAAAACAAGTAAAGGAAAGTCAAGAAAAGCTAGAAGTTTTATTTTCTAATTTTAACTTGAAACATTTAAATAAGCAAAGATAGTTTATGGGCGGAATATTTGGATATTTTTTATTGATAACACCTAGTTACACGTCACATTTCTTCAATAATTGACAATACAAGTTTAATAATAATAAAATAAATTAAATTAATTCCATTAATTATTTTTATTAAGAGGGTGATAAATTTATCATCATTCGATAAAAGTAAAGCAAGAAACGCTAATGTATTCCAAACTGTATAGGTTACCTCATTCTCTAAAAATAAAATTATTTTCTTTTTCTTTTAATATTAACCCCTGGACTACTTACACAATGGGCAGAAAAATAATTTGACAAACAGAGCGACAGTTATATAATTTAAAATATCGAATGCCCTAAAACCTTGCGAAAAGCCTGTCCTTATTTTCTTAGAAATGTGTGAACATAAATAGATTTTACATCTAATGTTACAAAATGAGGAGCGCACTGCATATTAGCTGTAATTTTTATTATTCGTCAGAAAATCAGTCATAATAACACAGATCCTATAACCATAGCCTGAACTGTACAAGGGCACCAGAAGAACACAATACATACCATCCGGAGGTCCGCTTTGCTATCTAGTGTGCCGTTCAATTTCTAAAAAAAATACGGTTTTTTTTTGCCGCTACCTTAGTGTTACGGTTCAAAATATAGAACCTATTTTAAAGGTAGGGTTTCAAAGGCTAAAATTATGACGGCCGAAGGGCGGATACCATAGAAGGACATCAAAGGAACCCAAAAAAGACATGCAATATTTTTTGTTATAGCCTTTTATATTTTATTTTTTATCTGGACCAATGAGAGACGTCCTTGTAGCAATCGGAATATCATCTCGAGTATAAATAGGTAGAATAAAGTTTGAACAGCATCATTTCTTCGACAGTGATACAGAAGCAAGTCCACTCTTCAAGACAACATGAAGGCTGTATACTTCGCATTGGTAGTTCTTGCGCTTGTTGCGTGCGCGCTGGCCGATGGAGATCATGAAGAGGTGGCCGCTCAAGGTGAGTTAATATTACTTCTCATCAAAACGTAGATCTATAAAATTAAAAGTAATAAAGCCATGATTCGTTTTACATTGTCATGAATATTATTTACTTTAAAAAAAGAATTTAAATTTAAAGTTGCCTCTGTGACCTCCCCGAACTCTCTCCGTCTTCTTTTTTCATTTCGTGGAATCCATCATAAAAATAGATCTATAATTATCCCAATCAATTAAACTTTTCTACGGGGTGCTACGTAACGGTGGTACTAAGCCGAAAGGAAACCATTGTTCTCATCAATATAAGCAATTCACATTATAACATCATCATCATGATCAGAAGACGTCCACTGCTGAACGAAAGGTTTGGGGATCGCAGAATGCCCACTGTTCACTAAGAGAACGCTGCCGTCCTCTGGTGGTTCCGGTTGCAATTTTAGGATATAATAGCTAGACGAATTTTTAGGATTTACAGGCTAGATTGGATGGTTGGATTTGATGAACAGATATTAGATGAATATAGTCGAGGTTTGTAAAACACACAGCCTGGAATAGGCTCTCAAATGAGGCAGCTGAAATCCACCAGAAGGCCTAGCACGCGCGCCACGATAAAATTTTGTCCACCGTTTTATCCCTTGAGAATCAGACGGACTTATCCACACTCTAGCTTTGTCACTGACGCGAGCACAAAACGAATGGACAAAACTTTATCGCAGCCCGCTAGCGCTAGAGATGCTTGGTGGCAGATTTTCATATTAAGAGGATAGTCATTCCACGAGGTTTTGGCTCGTATATTGAATAACCGACTCAATTTCACGTGAGTATTCCCGTTTTTTTAAAACAAAATGTATCAAAACCACGTCAGTTTTCATACTAAGATATAAAATTATCATCGCTACAAACGAAAAAATACGTTTATGTGTGATTTACAGAACCGAGTGCGGATGCGAGTATCCCTGGAATGTGTACTCACCCGGCAGACGCTGGTTCCTTGTGTGAAAAGAAAAAATCGAATAGGTAAATGTTTAAAGGGTGAACAACTTTTATTATGGGATCAAACTTAATTGCAGAAATTTTATCGGGAGTTCCATTTTAAAAAGCTCATGTCGCTTTTTTGTACAGTTATTCAACCGCCAAGTAGTAGTGAGCAAACATTACTGTTTTCCAGATTAAAGGGCAATGTTTCCAGCGTAATTACTGGGCATACAGAGATTTAACATCTAATATCTCATGGTGACGAGCGCAGTACGTTGCCGCGCGGGGTTATGAACTGTTGTAATTCAAAATTGTGAGTGGCACTGAATTGTTATGGGCAAGAGTGAATCTTGACATGAGCGACTTGGTCGTCTCGTCACGGAGGACCATAAAAAAAACCAATCTCCCTCGACGAAATGTGTGGAATAGCTGTTATTTTTTTTACAATTTCACGATTATGTACGTCTACTCGATCATATCCAGTACAGTCGTATCACAGCTGTCTCACTCGCACTTTAGCCCAGTCAAGTTACGGGGCTTAGTATGGAGGACCCGGACATAATTCATAACTTAAATATAAAATTGTGTTTGTTATAAATTGCTGACGTAGAATCAATATTAAATTAAATTTATCACTCTGGAGATACGGAACATAGAAAAAGCATTTATGCTTGAGCCATAATACGTTATCGTCGCCGACGACTCACTGCCATGCTTACGATCGCAATTTGAAACAGACCTAAACATAACGCAAATAGAGACAATATTGCAAAATGTAAAATTTCAGTCTGCTCCGGATACGCACTTATAAAATTATTGTATTTTAATATGAAAGGTTGGTTCCACAACTAATTACAGAAAAAAAAACCTGTTATTAATTAGTTCTGGGTCAAACGCTAAATTGACAGAGCTAGTTTGAGTTTTACTCAAAATAATCATTCCTTTATTTTAAAATAAAAACAAATTAAGGTTTTTTTTAATTATTATTTTTTAAATATATCTTGTCCCATTGAAGTTTAGTTTTCGTGATTTTCCTTTCATATTATTTACCATGTTTGTTAGAGAGATTTGTTCCTTATGATTCATCCTATCGATCTATGCCCTAAACTTAAACTTGCAGGATATTTTTTTTTCGGATTTTAGCCGGTTCAATACCCGAGTGTGACAAGCGAGTTTTCGAAAATCTTTGAATGCAGATTTGTTTTTTTTTTTAAATAAAGAAATGTTTCCTTTTAATAAAATTGGTATAAAATCTCCAGTATTTAAAGTACTTTCTCTTCGGGTGCGGTTAAAAAATTACAACCTGTATAACGAAGGTGTAACGAACTTTTAAAGACATTTGTAATCTTGAAATTAGCAGCATGAAGTCAATTTAATTACAATTAATTACTTTTTCCAGGTTTGCCTACAATATCGGCACCCACCAGTGTGTAGAATTCACGTTCAACGGTTGTGGAGGCAACCCCAACAACTTCCACACCGCGTTCGACTGCAGGAAGACTTGTGAAATTCAAAATTGAATATAGAAACATATTCTACGAAGCTGACAGTTTCAACGATGCCAGAAACTTTTATGCCACATTAACATCTCACATCTCTCGCCACGTCACCATGTCTGCGCCACGTCACCATGTCCGCGCCACGTTACCATGTCCGCGCTACGTCACCATATCCGCGCCACGTGATAATGTCCGTGAAACGTAAAGCCTGCTATTCGTATGTTTGTCTCCAAATTTCATGTACACCATTCATTATATTTGTCAATTTTTTCAATAATATATAACTAAAATGCAAAACAACTACTTTTATTCGTATTTTAGACCTTAATTAGAAGAAGGAAGTAGGATGAAGTAGGAGGGAGTAAAAATAAATATTATATTATTACACCGGAAATAGTTATGCTGTTAGTGTTAGTTATATGTTATGTTAAGAGGGCAAAGCTGTTTTCTGCTGCGCATGCTGATTTTGAATCCCGAGCGTAGCGGGTGATTCTAAGTTAGAATCCTGAGCGTGGTGCGAGGGATTTACTTAGGAATATAACACGTGTTCTGAACTAAGTTATCCTGTGTTTCAGGCGAAAAACATCTAAATAAATCTTAAATAATCATAAAATAAGAATACATTAATCTATGGGATGGGTAAACATTATATATACAACATTATACAGAAAAGCAAGGCTGTTAAAAAAGAAAGAATAAAACCTTAATTATCAAAAATAAAGCTAATTATGCCAGAAAATAAATACAAACAACATTTAGCTACTTTACAACGATTAACAACTTCTCTGTGTCTTCGTAGGACATACTTTGGAGGGCTTCCTGGACAATTCTCTTACAAATTACTTTAACTGAGGTGATAGATGTTTATGATTTCATTTAGTCTATTGTACAGAAGCGGACCTAGGAAACACGTAAAATTTTGACGTAAAAGCATGGTTTGTTTTTACTTTTTGAGGGCAAACAAAATATTTCCGCCTATTTTTTTAGTAAAGTCAGTTCTGTAGGGAAAGGCTGCGTGCTGCTTTAATACTATGCTCATTATGAATAACTGACGAACTGTTAATACTCTACAAGCTTTATAGAGGAGGTTAGTAGATAAAAGGAAAGTACGGAAAGTAGATGCTTTGAGAATAGCACTCTGAGCTCTTTCGATGGTTAGTAGTAACGTTTTACCCACTCCTCCACATGAGGAAATACAGTCAGTTAATGTCGATTGCCATAGATCAATGTAAGCTTGCCTGATTAGTTTTTAGTTCGCAATATGTCGTAGATATAAAAAAAAAAAAATAACAGTTGAAAACATTATTTTAGAGAAAATATTGTTTACGTCGTATAATGCAATCTAATTTAAACTAAACCCTAAATAGCGTACATACTCATACTATGTTTCTATATTAATCATATTTTCTTCGGATTATAGTGGTTTCGATATTAGTTGACTAAATACGTAAGCGCCATCTAGTTTTAAGCAGATTTTTCTGGGGTACACTTTTTTGTACGATTACAATCTCGTACAAAAAAAGTGTACTTCTTATGTTAGGTCTTCTCATGTTGATTTTCTTTGCAAAAATAGAGCCCCTGGTATGTATTACGAGGGAAAGGTATATTTTAATAACTGAGTGACCGTGATATCCTTGGCGCGAAGAATATAGGGGTATAGATTCAAAACCCCCAAAGTCCATAAACTAAAGTTTTAAACCTTCAAGAGAGAGAAATTAATCTTTTTTTTTTTTAGAGTCGCATCACAAGTCTGTTTTCTAGGTAGTTATGGCTTAATAACTTTAAAACCAATTCACGACAGATTTGTGAATAAATAATATTTTTTAAAATAAAATTTTAAAAGACAATTTCAATATTGCCGCTTATGGAACTGAAGCTTGGACTTTGCTGCTTTTAAATCTGACATAGCTGGACATTGCTGTTTTTTATGTGACTAATACTGTACTCAAATTATCTTGGTAATAAAATGGCGGGCTACATTGGCTAGAATAGGACTATGCTGTTTTTGAAATGACCTTTGAAAATCTGACATACCTGGACATTGCTGTCTTTGATGTGACTAATACTCTACTCAAAATATCTTGGTAATGAAATGGCGGGCTACATTGGCTAGAATAGGACTATGCTGTTTTTGAAATGACCTTTGAAAATCTGACATACCTGGACATTGTTGTTTTTTATGTACCTGTATTCTACTCAAACTATCTTGGTAATGAAATTGGCGGGCTGCATTGGCTAGAATAGGACTATGCTGTTTTTGAAATGACCTTTGAAAATCTGACATACCTGGACATTGCTGTCTTTGATGTGACTAATACTCTACTCAAAATATCTTGGTAATGAAATGGCGGGCTGCAATAGCTAGAATAGGACTATGCTGTTTTTGAAATGACCTTTGTAAATGTAAAGTATTGTAACACAAAAGTTACATACAATTATGTTAACTTTTTTTTTGTTGACATTTCATGTTCTGACGTAATAATTATAATAATTGACTTGTAGATGAATATTTACCAATAAATAACTTTGACTTTGACATAATTTATATACCGTAAAAAAATCGATAATACTAATTCCTCTAGGGTTGAAACTGTGGATTAATATATGCCTATCTCCTAAGATTGGTAGAAAAAAATGATAAATATAATAAAAAAACATATTGAATATAAGCCCTAAGGTCCTATCGATGATTTGATTAAGGCTAATTACTCGTATCTTATAAAGTACTATTTTATTGTTACAAGTATAGTGATATCAACGATGTAAATGACAAATAATAGAAAAAAAGACGTGACAAAATGCGGACATCATCGTCATCATCATCGCCCAGAAGACGTCCACAGCTGAACATAGGTAACGTGCCACTTGCATCCACCGGTTGCCCGCGATTTTTACAATGTCGTCGTTCCACCTAGTGGGGGGCCTAGCTACGCTGCGTCTTCCGTTGCGTGGTAGACACTCAAGAACCTTTCTTCGTTATAGTCGCCTGTAACTATTATAATCAAGATTATCTTGGCGCCACCCGTACGTATGACTGTGAAGTTCCGATGACCATCTGTGGTCTTCTTCATCAGTTACACTTCACCAAATGACACTTTCTGAATGCAAATCCTTGACTCATTGATGAAAATACCAAAATCATTATATGTTTCCAAACATAATTACTATAAACATACCAAAATTACTATATTTCCATATATAAAAATTTGACTATTGTCTATTGTCTATATGACAAACAAAAAAAGTGGCCCGTTGTCGGTCGGTGTGGCGCTCTAAGAGGGAGGCCTATGTTCAGCAGTGGACGTCTTATGGCTGATGATGATGATGATGACTATAACGAAACCAACCTTAAATATATGGTTCTTATGATATCGGTTTCTTATTAATTTTAAAATTATTCAAATAATCATAGCACTCGCTAAAGCAACGAGTGGTCAATTCGAATTCGCTTTCTATCAACAAAAAGGTTTTCATTTCGCATGATATTTTCGTGCGAAATCGTACGAGCGATTCAAAAATAGTGCCAATGAGTGCGGTATCGAGAGGTGATGTTTCAGCTGAAACTAGGAAGTGATAGTTCATTTACAACAAAATAAATAATATCTTTAATTAAAGAGCAACAAATCGCGAGCAGGCCTTTTTACTCGACTGCCCAAGAAGCAGGGTGACGTTTTTGCGGTGTATGTTTGTATGTAAGTATGTGAGATACAAGATACATTTTTTGGAAATTCACACTATCTGCAAAAACTTGCAGATGTTCGAGTGAGATAGCTGTAAATATACATTTTACTTTATAAGGTGTACAGAAGGTACTAAAAATAAACTGGACATCTTGATAAAGAGAACCTTTTTTGAAAAGCCTGTTTAGAGGACACGGAATAAGGTCGATCACCTGTATTATAAAATATAGGTAGGTACTAGTTATATTATAATATATTTATCGAGTTAAGGCTTATTTATTTAAAGGTGCAACGGTCCGCTCAGCGCGTAAAATTCAAATTTTCGTCGTGGTTTGATAAAAACTAATTTTGTATCAATAAATAACACCAAGAAGAATCTCGCGAAGATGGATCCGACAACCGACCAAAAAGTCTTACTAAAAGTTAGTATAGGTACATTTTGTCTTCGACCAAAGTAAAATGAATGGTCGGGCCCTAGCCACGCAACTTTCTTATAAATAACATGTCAAAACAATCTTACTTAGGCTTCAATACGTAATTAAAAGCATATACAGTACAATTGTCACAAAAAAGAGATAATATCTATAACGAAAGAAAAATGGACACCTGTGTTTATTAGTTGCTCTCGAACCGTTTGAACGTTAATCTAGACTGAGAGCGACTGAAGCAAGGTAAGTGCCGGCGTTTACTTTAAAGTCTTCAAATTTCTCTTACTTAGGCCCGTCCATTCATTTATTTTGATCGAAGCATTTTGTAAATAACCCAAAAAACAAAGATGAATCAGCTTATTGACATGTGTAGCTTAACCAGTTGTTGGTGATTATTTTAGCCGTAATTTCTTGATACAACATACGAATATAATAGCGCAAAATTGGTTTCAATAAATCCACGATGAGTATTGATCTGCGATTGACTAAAACAAGAAAAATTTGGATTTGGCGCGCTGAGCCAAACGTTGCATCTTTAATAAGTCCAAAAATAAACTGGATTTATTGACAAAGTGGACCTTTTTTCTAAAGCCGGTTTAGAGGACAAGGAACAGGGTCGATTACCGATATTATATACGAAAGGAGGCTTATTTATTTTAAGGTTTCCAACACCGAAAAAAAATAATCATTGAAGGTTTATTTTAAATTTTGTGTATTGGCTCCAAACAGTGTTATAAACCAGTGTAAAGTTTTGTAATATTACAAGTAAAGTAAAATAATTCACAATTAAAACAAGTAAAGGAAAGTCAAGAAAAGCTAGAAGTTTTATTTTCTAATTTTAACTTGAAACATTTAAATAAGCAAAGATAGTTTATGGGCGGAATATTTGGATATTTTTTATTGATAACACCTAGTTACACGTCACATTTCTTCAATAATTGACAATACAAGTTTAATAATAATAAAATAAATTAAATTAATTCCATTAATTATTTTTATTAAGAGGGTGATAAATTTATCATCATTCGATAAAAGTAAAGCAAGAAACGCTAATGTATTCCAAACTGTATAGGTTACCTCATTCTCTAAAAATAAAATTATTTTCTTTTTCTTTTAATATTAACCCCTGGACTACTTACACAATGGGCAGAAAAATAATTTGACAAACAGAGCGACAGTTATATAATTTAAAATATCGAATGCCCTAAAACCTTGCGAAAAGCCTGTCCTTATTTTCTTAGAAATGTGTGAACATAAATAGATTTTACATCTAATGTTACAAAATGAGGAGCGCACTGCATATTAGCTGTAATTTTTATTATTCGTCAGAAAATCAGTCATAATAACACAGATCCTATAACCATAGCCTGAACTGTACAAGGGCACCAGAAGAACACAATACATACCATCCGGAGGTCCGCTTTGCTATCTAGTGTGCCGTTCAATTTCTAAAAAAAATACGGTTTTTTTTTGCCGCTACCTTAGTGTTACGGTTCAAAATATAGAACCTATTTTAAAGGTAGGGTTTCAAAGGCTAAAATTATGACGGCCGAAGGGCGGATACCATAGAAGGACATCAAAGGAACCCAAAAAAGACATGCAATATTTTTTGTTATAGCCTTTTATATTTTATTTTTTATCTGGACCAATGAGAGACGTCCTTGTAGCAATCGGAATATCATCTCGAGTATAAATAGGTAGAATAAAGTTTGAACAGCATCATTTCTTCGACAGTGATACAGAAGCAAGTCCACTCTTCAAGACAACATGAAGGCTGTATACTTCGCATTGGTAGTTCTTGCGCTTGTTGCGTGCGCGCTGGCCGATGGAGATCATGAAGAGGTGGCCGCTCAAGGTGAGTTAATATTACTTCTCATCAAAACGTAGATCTATAAAATTAAAAGTAATAAAGCCATGATTCGTTTTACATTGTCATGAATATTATTTACTTTAAAAAAAGAATTTAAATTTAAAGTTGCCTCTGTGACCTCCCCGAACTCTCTCCGTCTTCTTTTTTCATTTCGTGGAATCCATCATAAAAATAGATCTATAATTATCCCAATCAATTAAACTTTTCTACGGGGTGCTACGTAACGGTGGTACTAAGCCGAAAGGAAACCATTGTTCTCATCAATATAAGCAATTCACATTATAACATCATCATCATGATCAGAAGACGTCCACTGCTGAACGAAAGGTTTGGGGATCGCAGAATGCCCACTGTTCACTAAGAGAACGCTGCCGTCCTCTGGTGGTTCCGGTTGCAATTTTAGGATATAATAGCTAGACGAATTTTTAGGATTTACAGGCTAGATTGGATGGTTGGATTTGATGAACAGATATTAGATGAATATAGTCGAGGTTTGTAAAACACACAGCCTGGAATAGGCTCTCAAATGAGGCAGCTGAAATCCACCAGAAGGCCTAGCACGCGCGCCACGATAAAATTTTGTCCACCGTTTTATCCCTTGAGAATCAGACGGACTTATCCACACTCTAGCTTTGTCACTTTGACGCGAGCACAAAACGAATGGACAAAACTTTATCGCAGCCCGCTAGCGCTAGAGATGCTTGGTGGCAGATTTTCATATTAAGAGGATAGTCATTCCACGAGGTTCTGGCTCGTATATTGAATAACCGACTCAATTTCACGTCAGTATTCCTGTTTTATTGAAACAAAATGTATCAAAACCACGTCAGTTTTCATACTAAAATATAAAATTATCATCGTTACAAACGAAAAAATACGTTTATGTGTTATTTACAGAACCGAGTGCGGATGCGAGTATCCCTGGAATGTGTACTCACCCGGCAGACTCTGGTTCCTTGTGTGAAAAGAAAAAATCGAATAGGTAAGTGTTTAAAGGGTGAACAACTTTTATTATGGGATCAAACTTAATTGCAGAAATTTTATCGGGTTTTCCATTTTAAAAAGCTCATGTCGTTTTTTGTACAGTTATTCAACCGCCAAGCAGTAGTGTGCAAACATTACTATTTTCCGGATTAAAGGGCAATGTTTCCAGCGTAATTTTTGGGCATACAGAGATTTAACATCTAATATCTCAGGGTAACGAACGCAATGCATTGCCGCGCGGGGTTATGAACTGTTGAAATTCAAACTTGTGAGTGGCACTGAATTGTTATGGGCAAGAGTGAATCTTGACGTGAGCGACTTGGTTGTCTCGTCACGGAGGACCATAAAAAAAAACAATCTCTTTCGACGAAATGTGTGGAACAGCTGTTATTTTTTTTTATAATTTCACGGTTGTGTACGTCTACTCGATCATATCCAGTACAGTCGTATCACAGCTGTCTCACGCGCACTTTAGCCCAGTCAAGTTACGGGGCTAAGTATGGAGGACCCGGACATAATTCATAACATAAATTAACTGCGTTTGGTTTAAATTGCTGACGTAGAATCAATATTAAATTAAATTTAACACTCTGGAGATACGGAACATAGAAAAAACTTTTATGCTTGAGCCATAATACGTTATCATCGCCGACGACTCACTGCCATGCACATAACGCAAATAGAGACGATATTGCAAAATGTAAAATTACAGTCTGTTCCGGATACGCATTTTTTAAATTATTGTATATTAATATGAAAGGTTGGTTTTACAACTAATTACAGAAAAAAAAACCTGTTATTAATTAGTTCTGGGTCAAACGCTAAATTGACTGAGCTAGTTTGAGTTTTTACTCAAAATAATCATTCCTTTATTTTAAAATAGAAACAAATTGAGTTTTTTTTTAAATTATTATTTTTTAAATATATCTTGTCCCATTGAAGTTTAGATTTCGTGATTTTCCTTTCATATAATTTACTATGTTTGTTAGAGAGATTTGTTCCTTATGATTCACCCTATCGATCTATGCCCTAAACTTGCAGGATATATTTTTTTCGGATTTTAGCTGGTTCGATTCTCGAGTGTGACAAGCGAGTTTTCGAAAATCTTTGAATGCAGATTTGTTTATTTTTTTTTATAAGGAATAAAGGATTTGTTTATTAATAAAATTGGCTATCTCCAGTATTTAGAGTACTTTCTCTTCGGGTGCGGTTAAAAAATTACAACCTGTATAACGAAGGTGTAACGAACTCTTAAAGACATCTTGAAATTAGCAGCATAAAGCCAATTTATTTACAATTAATTACTTTTTACAGGTATGCCTACAATATCGGCACCCACCAGTGTGTAGAATTCACGTTCAACGGGTGTGGAGGCAACCCCAACAACTTCCTCACCGCGTTCGACTGCAGGAAGACTTGTGAAATTCAAAATTGAATATAGAAACATATTCTACGAAGCTGAAAGTTTCAACGATTCTAGAAACTTATATGCCACATCAACATCCCACATTTCTCTCCACGTCACCATGTTTGCGCCACGTCACTATGTCCGCGCCACGTCACCATGTCCGCGCTACGTCACCATATCCGCGCCACGTGATAATGTCCGTGAAACGTAAAGCCTGCTATTCGTATGTTTGTCTCTAAATTTCATGTACACCATTGATTATC